>WYDF02001195.1:0-14120 GCA_009867245.2 Adranes taylori
AAACCTCGAGCCGGTCATATACTCAAAAACTTTTTACTTAATTGGTAGCCACACCTGACACCATGTTTTATGTTGTGTATTTAACTATAAAAATAATAAATACCAATTAAGATGATTTGAGATTTATTAAATAAGTGTAGATCACAGCTTATCATGTCACCTCGTGTCATCACAATACTAGTCCTCAGCGACCTCTGTTGCATAACTATGACACAATTAGATAAGCAAAATTCGATTTCATTTAGTCTGACTACCAATACATATATTGCTCACGTCATAAGTCATGTTGCTCTTAGTTATGTTGTTGCTCTCAGTTATGTTGCTCTTAGTCTTACGCAATATCACTGACGGAGTTATGTTGCGCAACATAACTCAACATAACTCCATTAAAATGTTCAAATCTATTTCAAAAATGATATTCTACTTTCGAATTATTGTGTTATGTTGAAATCAATTCAACATAATACAATAATTCAATAAAACACAATACAATATTTCCAATAACCTAAACAATATATAATACTCTTTTGAGAGATGAGAGAGAGAGAGAGATAGAGAGAGGAAGAGCGCAGCACATCTTCAACAACTAAATTTACCTACTATAATCTCCCGTTACCCGATTTTATTTCAAATTTCCACTTGCTTATACTCATTATTACAATTTTCATAATGCCTAATCCTCTCCCGTGTAGTCCCATACAACTTTTCCAATTTTCAATCAAACTTCTTTCCTCCTCATTCCGTTCCAAACCCTCACTGTCCTCTTCCAGTGCTGCCATCTTTCCTCTTTTTTTATATATCTGTTTTGATTCTCCCTCATCTAATGCCGGTTCCCTATTTTCTTACTCCCGCACCCAAATCTAGTAATCATCGTTTTTTCCTCCATACTTCCATCCATCATCAACTACTCTGCTATTCTATCCTCAACCATTCTATATTTATACCTACCGTTGTACCTTGTTTCTCTTAAACTTACAGCCTGCTCTTGCTTTTCTACATCCTTCATCCGTTTTATATTTCATTTATCTTATAATTTGCGTCCTTCATTCATTCATAGACTATATAACCCTTTCATAAATCTTTACCCTCTCCCTGTTCCACACTCTTTAATCATCACCTTCATTATATCAACGAACACCCATTTAACCCCACTATCATCATCACTGTTATTTCACAGCTCAGTATTTTCTTGAACCCAATTTATACCTATTCAGCAGAAAATTGTTATCCAGTCCCCGATTTCTCTACACCCATAATACTTTTTATACATCCTATTTGCAGCATCTTAATGTTTTTTTCTCTCACTCATTACCTCTACTTCAACACTATATATCAAATACTCTTTTCGAACACTTGCATAATCCTTAACCTCATATTCACTGACTCTTTTCCCATACCCGTCTGATTCGCTCTATCACAGCTTTAGCTTTTACTGTCAATATGCTGGTGTGCTCTTTACCTAATCGGTTACACTACTTCTTCTCATGCTCTTGCTCTTACTGTAGCTCCATTGTACATATTTTAATCTACCTTCTTAATCTTTTTGATAACCCCACTCCCTACAGTCTACCCCATAATATCACCCGATGTATCTTATCAAAAGCAGATTTCAAGTCAAAAACAACAAACAGAGCCTTCTCCCTAAACCTACTTCCTTTTGTAGTGTGTAACTGATTGTTAGTACGTTGTCAGCAGTGTCTTTTCTCTTAATGAATTCTCTCGGAATTTCGGAAAACACATTTGTTTCTTTTATCTCGCTTTTTTATTTCCTGTTTACTATTCTAGCATACAATCTATAAATCCCATTTATTAGTCACTCTCCTATAGCTTTCAATATCAATCAAGCCCATCTTTCATTGACTGTCAACATTTCCTCTTGTTTCCACTCATGTGGCACATTCTTTCTTACAATCCACCTATCATTTATATCCTTTGCTAGCGCAGTTGCGTTGTATCTTCCAGAAACTACCACACCTCAACCGACACTTCATCAGGACCAATTGCACTTTCAATTTTGATATTATCTATTGTTTCCACTTTCTCTAAGCTTATACCTAAATCTGTATTTCCTTCTGTAATTTCCCCTTATTTGTCTCATCTCCATTTATCACATCTCTCTCGCCATATACTTTCTTTCCCGTTTAACCAACGTTATCTCTGTTCACTCCAGGAGAAAATCTGTTCACTCCAGTTACTCCCCTCGTCTTCAAATATTTCCTTATTTTCCTTCACTACTTATTTTATTAATTACCTCTTCTTCTTCTTCTTCATTGTATTTTTTCTTACTTTTTCTGTGTTCAACTATTCAGTCTGGACAACCTCAGATTCCGCCCATGACTTTTCTTCTTTTCTAGCCAGATGGAATATTTTTTTTTCGCTTTTTCCATGGCTCTCATACTTATTTCTCTATCTTGTCTGTATATTATTCTCTATCACCCTTTATGTTTCTCTCCTTAGTGAAATTCATTCGCACTGCCCTTACAACCTCCTCATTTCCTTTCATTCCTTTTCATTCAATCTGTCGCATTTTTTTCGTAAATCTTATTTTTTCTGTGCTATTCCATACGTACCCTACAATTAATCACATCATTATATAATCACAGATCACAACCTCATATGATATGCCCATATGATTAGAGCCTCATTCGCTCACAGTCCCTTCATTCAATCATAGACTTCTTTCTGTACTCACAGCCTCATATGATCTCCCTATCTCGTTCACCTATCCATTCAGTTTCTATTGGAAAATGAAATAAATCTAATCTTTTCCCCCACTCTTATGCACCTCAAAATTTTCTTTGCATTCCCATTTATAATTAAATAGTCAATGACTGACCCACATACATGTCTTCTATATATATACATATACTCTCCATGCCAGTCACCCGTCCATTGTTCACACCCATTATCCATACTCAAATCCACCTCTTGCAACCGTTTTCGTAATATTTATCCTTCGAATTATTATGTTCACATTATTATCCGTTGACCTTCTTTCCATAACTTTTCCATACGATCCTACCCACAGTTGTCTTTTACCTCTTACTCTCGCATTCTAATTAGTAATTCTATCTTGTCCTCCAGGTTTTGTCCTCCATGTACTCACTTCATTCTACTAAAAAATTTATCACAATTATCTTCATATATACTATAGTACTATTATAGTATATATTATATATAATTTAGTATTTTTCAAACTTGATACAAACATGTTTTCTCACTGCGAAATTCCTAAACTTTAATCTCATTGATCTCAATCAATTCTAACAAAACCAATACGAAACTTTAACAAAAATAAAACGTTAATTGTAAAAAGTTAAATATTTATTATACATTATATAGGTTGGTCAAACGACTGTACCTCCGGGAATTTTATTTCAACCGCCACCTGGGGTAGTATTACCTGTTGGCATAGGAGCAGTTGGAGCTGGACCACCTGACGTAGGTGGTGGCGTAGGAGGTGTTAGAAGAAATTATGGTGGATGGAGAGAATGGAGACGAGCGGACCCAACGTTAATCAATACACTATGGCGAAATAAAATGGGCAATGGAATTAGAAAACAATTAGGTACAATTTATATCTGTAATGCTTAGAAATTCTAATTCAATAGAATTTCATTTGTTTATCTTTATTTACAAAAGTGAATGTTTGTATCTTTGTCCTCTATTATCTCGGAAATTACAAAAGCAATCAAATCCATATTAACACCATACCTTCGGTTGGTGGAAATAAGTTTCTGTTTTGGTGCTGGAAATTTTTATTATAATAATAATTCTGTAAAAATATTTAAATTTAATACTTCAAATATATTTTGAATTTGTTAGTGTCCTATTATTTCAGTTTGTTCCTTTTATTAACAAATTAATTCAGTTGGTATAAATTTATTTTATTTCAACAAGTATTTCTCCCTTTTCATTACTTTTTATTCCATTTCACTACAATCTATTACATTTTGTGTTCGATTTTAAGAAGAAAATTTCATAAAAAACGATAAATCATAAATCAACAAAACATACTCAAAAAGATGGCGGCCGACGAAGATGAGCCGGGAGATTGCTCGCATTGTTTGGTAAAAATAAATAGTTAAGAAGCTCATTTAGAGTGTGAAGCATTTGTGCGCGGATCGCGAATTTGTACCTGGTTATCTCAACTGTCGCTAATGCGCGGATCGGGAAAAATACCTTTTAAAGTTTTTGCGGGACAAGATCAAGAACGCCTTATAGGTGTAGCGGACATATTTCGTACAATCTTTTAGCTATATAAATATATAAAAGTCAAATGGTTGTTACTCAAGACCGTTCAAGAAATCAACACCAAAATTGGCAAAAGCACATTTTGCATCCCAGAATTTACGACGATGTTGGTTTCTCCTATACAACTACCCTCAATTTCCCTTTTAACCCTTTTAAACACACGCTTTACAATTTACAACCAACCCTTAACTTCTTGAAATATAATTGTTAAATTATATTGACATCATTAAAAATCGCGAAGGTGATAGTCTCTCCCGTACTAACACCCGCAAAAAGCCCGTATAACCCGGGCCCTAAAAACCCTTAACCTTTAAAAACCGGTCAACGTCGGACACATAACCTACTAACTTTTAAATACTTTTTTTCTTTTTATCGATGTTTATTATAAAAGTTAAAGAATATAAGATATGCATTACAAAGAGCATACGTTATCTAGTGTTAAATGCTTGGAGCGAATCGATAAACAGTAGACAGGGATCTACATTACCAGATTTTGATAGCAGGCATACCAGTTACATAAATACTTAGTACCGATAAAACATAATGTTGGATATAGGTCACGGTATTACCAAGGCGAGAGAAGATCTACGTAAAATAAATATAAGAAGAAGAATTTTGAGGTTGTATAACATAACCTCAAACAAGCATGATAACCAGAAGTGTTCAGATATGTTCCAATAGTGTCCAGATGTGTCCTAGAACTGTCCAGAGGTGTCCTAGAAGTACCCAGAAGTGTCCAGAAATGTCTAGAAGTGTCCCAGATGTTTCCTGGTAGCATATTGAATTGATGCTAACCGCATTTCAATATTTTTAATAGATTGTTTCAAAACATTTTGACATCCCTCTATATGATTTTCCTATGGCAACCCTGTATCATCTCAGCACTCTCACCAAAATTCAAAATGTGGGTCAAGAAAAGAACCTGTCGTACAACAACCCCGACATATATCAAACGCAAAACGTACGACTATTTATGATTGACCCCATACATGAATGCGTGAAGAACGTGTAGAGTAAAGGTTGGATAATGGTCCCATTCCCAAAATTCACATATTAAAAGAAATCAAATTTCCCGCCATGCTAGAGTCTCTGTACCATGTTTCAAACATATACCGGAAGTTAGCTGTCAACCGCCATCTTGGATTGTCAAATGACACCTGTCATTACACCTGAGATCTAGCGGAACGGGCACCATTTTAGAGTGATTTAGGAATAGGGTCAGGCGGCTCTCCAGAAGGAATGGTTATCAACTGCTACGGCAACTCCGACATTGTAAATTTTTTTATTTTGACAGTTTATACCGTACGGTTTGAAGGTTCAGATTAAACTAAACACTTGCTGACTTATTATTTCTAAATAAATTCTTTATTATCTGAATGTATATATAAAAGACATATCTCATAGTAAAATAAAAAATTTGTGAATAATGAAAACGGAAATACCAATCTATAAATGAATTAAATCCAAAACTATGTGTTGCACCTCTCGTCAACACAGTTTTTGTGTCATCAGATACGTGTCGCTACTAGTATTGTTTTGATCTATAGTGTTGACGAGAGGTGCAGGCAGCTGCGAATAATTATTTATAAATAAAACTCTCGTACACATTAACATTGTAACACATGATTGTAACACATATAAAATCATTTGTTCTTTGAAAACTCATGGTTTGTCAGTGTAGTGGGCTAAACAACTGACCGGAAATCGGGAGAGCCGGATTCGATTCCCAGATGAGCTAAATTTTTTCAGAGATAAAATTGATCATATTATTTTCAAATTTACATATTATTACACCGAGGGACCCATACCTCAAGAATTATCTATTTTATAACTATAAACAAAGAATATAAACAGTAACTGAGTATTGTATATATCATTCTGACATTTAGTAGTATAATAAATTTAAACACTGATATATTATTAATTTTTAATAGACTAAAATCTAAATATAGTTTACTTTTAATTTGTAATTCATAGGCGCTAAAATTTTTTGTTTATCAATAATATTTTTACCCGATCCGCGCATTGGCGGCAGTTAAGAAAAACGGTAAAAATATCTGATCCGCGCTTGGTGTAATATAGTACGAAATACGCCCGCCGAAATAATCACAATGCTTCACTCAGACCTCATCTCGCGTATAATATGCTAAGTATATCGGAATAACTATAAGCTATCATAAATAGTTAGTTCAACTGGATAGAAAAGTGCGGTGATATTGTAAAAAAAAGCAGTATTATAACAACGTGTGATAGGCAACCAAACAAGCATGCGGATTCGAAAGAAGATATGCAAGCGTAGAGTTGCTAACCAATTGAATGTAATTATGGAAATTACCTATTTAAAAGTGATAATAGAAGAAGTGAAAGATAAAAATAGAGTGCTAGAGTAAAATAATAGAATAGGTAAAATTTTATATAAACAATTATTTGAAAGACATATGTGAAAAACGTAAATGATGCAAAGGTGGAAACTCAAGATGCTACGATTGTAAATGAATATAAGGTTATAAAAAAGAAAACAACAGTTGATGAGATATATATCAACCCTAAGAAGTCATATGCCAAGTTACAAAAATGCAATACAGATTTTAAAATATAGAGAAAAGTGCCAACACTAATTATAAAACCAATAAATCCAAATATGTCACCCGACATTGTGTTAAAAACATTTACAGATGACGTACAACTAAATAATTTACGAATTGAGTAGTCTGAGTCTAAACTTGAAGGATTAAAAGTTGGATGTGAAAAGGAAGAAGATTTGGAAATACTAGAAGAAGAAAGTCAACTAAATAATGGAGATAAGTTTAAAACAACGAGACCATTAGGTAACCTAACACCAGTGTTGTAGGCGAACAAATATGGAAAAATTACCTGACTTAACACTAGCATTAATTAACCAAGATAACTTAAGAGGAGGAACAAATAATATCCGCATAATAAAAAGACATTTAAAAACAACAAAGGTAACTTAAAAATTAAGTTAACTAAAGAGATAAAAAAAAACAGTTATTGCGAAATAAAAAAGTGAAAATAGAGTTAAACCCCCCTCCGAAAATGTTTACCAATGTTAGCACGTTTAGGCTGTTCTAGTCTTTTAACAAAAAAAAACGATGTATATATATGACGAAATAAAAATTCTTAAAAATTGCAAGAATCATATTTTGCGGACAGTATATATAAATGGAAATGTTCATCCAAGGATAAACAGGGTAAAATTCCAGAAGAAATTTTCTAATTTAAATTTTATTAAAATATACGATTTTGTATTATTTTTAAATGTACCCAGCTAATTTTAGTCAGATTATTACTTTTTAATAGTTCAAAGCCATTACGTTTGCGAATTATCATAAAGTGTAATTATGTATACTTTATAATAATTCGCTTTATATATTTTGTAATTATATAAAGTATTATTATGATAGAGAGCATGAATAGAATCCAATTGCCCACTTTGCAAGATGACGACATTCATTAAGCCAGATAGATGTTTTAATAAATTGTAACATAGTTCAAATGTATCATAGAAATTATGATTAATTTTCAGTTATATGGTTTGAATGTGCAAATTAAACATTTCAAATTTCTTATGTGATTTTAGTTATGTTATTGGATTTGAAAGAAATAATTGAGTTAAGTTTAGCATTATTGTTAAGTAACAGGCGTCTTATTCTACTTAATTTTAATCTCCAGGAGTTACTACCGTGTTTCTTAAAAAATATTCAGTGTTCTAAATTTATTTAATTAAGTTTAATTAAATTAAATATTCAAATACTTAAGGGCATACTGGTAACTTAAACCAGCCATATTTTAAAGTCGAACTATAAATTAAGTATTAAAGTCCAATTTCTTGTCTAATTCAATTCTGTTATCTAACATTCTTCCAAACTGCCACAATTGCGGTAGACTTTTTAATATTGATTCTTCCAACTGTTCATGGTTTACCCGTCGTCGCCATTCACACATAGAGGTTTTGACTGTGCAGGACCGATTTTAGTTAAATCAACAAAAAGTCGAGGTTACAAGACTGACAAAGGATATATAGCGATATATGTTTGCTTCTGGACAAAGGTGAAACATTTGGAAGCGATGAGTGATTTGACATCAAACGCATTTTTGCTGCATCCAATAGATTTACCGACAAAATAGGAAATGTACAACATATGTATAGAGACGACGGCACGAACTTCATAGGTGCGGCCAAAGAATGGAAACACAAATTTAAAAAATGCGAGAAGATTCCGGTGTATCTGCATCATTGGAAAATATAGGTTCATCGTCACAATTTATTCCGCCGGCAGCTCAACACTTCGGTGGATTATGGGAAGCGGGAGTTCAATCCATGAAATACCATTTCAGACAAATTATTGGGACAACACTGTTGATATTCGAAAAAATGACGACGATAATATGTCAAATACAAGCATGTCTAAATTCCAGACTATTGTTTCCACAGTCAACTAACACTGCGAATGAACGACACCGCAGTTAAAACGTCAGGGCATATATTAAATGGAACAGCATTGGTAGCTCCAGCATTGGTGCAAGAACAGCATTCTTGCAATTTTTAAGAATTTTTATTTCGTCACATATACACAACATCGTTTTTTTTTTTGTTAAAAGACTAGAACAGCCCAAACTTGCTAACATTGGTAAACATTTTCGGATGGGGGGATTTTTACTTCCAATAGAACAACAAGCAATTCGAATACATCTGAAATATGAAAACTCTCACAGAAAATGAAACAAGATTTTTGCGGAGCCTGGTCAACAGTACTTGAGCAGAGTACAAAATAGATATAAATAGGAGAAGAATCAAAGTAATTTAGGAATTGGCAAGTTAGTTAGAAGCAACTGGCCACTAGTCAGGATCATTAAAACCTACGAAGGAATAGACAAGAAAGTTAGAGTCACGCCTCTCCGGAATAGTGGAGACCAGTCAACGACACGAGCATTAAGTAAAGTAATTCCATTATCGACGGCATGTAGTGAAGAATTAAAAATTAAATAACCAGAAGCTGAAACTATGTTAGTAATCAAAATAAATGATCAGAGGTCAACAATTTTATGTAAAGAAGATCAGCACTAGCAAGGAGATCAGAATAATGAGCAAGGAGACTCAAGTTGGTCAAACGAGGACGCTCTGCACCAACGTATAAGTAGACCAAGCGACTATCAGTTACGACAGAACATTGTGGAGATCAAGAAGAAGCAAAACTTAGTGCAGAAACAATCGACGCGACACTGTGAGTCATCAACCTTCGACCAATGACGAGAGTACGGAATTACAGCCAATGTACAACTCGAATGCTTCTTCAGGCCCAACAATATGTACATCCAAGGACAGACAGGGGAAACTTCCTGAAGAAATTTTCTGATTCAAATCTTATTGAAATATACGTATTTGTATTATTTTTAAATGTTGATAAATAATTTTTCTCAGATTATTATTTAATAGTTCAAAATCATTACGTTTGCGAATTATTATAATTTCAAAGATAAACAAAATAAAGAATTACCAAGACACGAAGCATTAATAGAATCTAATTGCGGGCTCTGCAAGGTAACGACGTTCATTAACATAGCCAAGTAAATTGTGACAAACTAGTATAGCATATACTATTGTTTTGATTTTATTCAGAGATTGATAATTACTATGATATTCTGTTGAACTTTTTATCATGATTTATTTTCTGTTACATGGTTTGAATGTACAATTTCAATATATTAAAATAGAATTTAATTCTCCTTCAGTGCAGAATTAAGCTATATTACAATAGCTCATCCATGTTCGCACCGAATAAATCACATTTTCTGATTTGTGGGAACGTAATTTTAATTGCAAAATTGACAAATGCTACTATCATACGACAAGATCTTGTTTCGCCGTTTCGCGGTCTCATCAGGCATGAGTGTGTAACTATTTCAATTCAGTTTGACTGCCTTACTTCAGAATAATGTGATTTATTCGGCGCGAACATAGATGAGCTATTGTAATATAGCTTAATTCTGCACTGAAGGAGAATTAAATTCTATTTTAATATTTCAAGTGCAAGAACGATGGCTTTTATACATTTTGTATACTTATACATTATATATATATATATATATATATTTATATATTTAGGTTTGTAAGAAATAAATGAGTTAAATTTAGCGTTATTATTAAGTACCACGCGTCTTATTCTATCTAATTTAAATCTCCAGGCGTTACTGTGGTATATCATAAAAGCTTTCTCAGTGCTCTAAATTTATTTAAATAAATTTTATTTTAAATGAAATATTCAAATAATTATGGGCATATTGGTAACATAAACCAGCCCTAATTTAAAGTTAAAGTAGTAGTCAATTATGCAAGTTCAATTTCTTGTCTAAATCAATTCAATTATTTACTCTAACATTCTTCCACACTGCAATAATTGCGGTCGATTTTTAATATTTATTCTCCCAATTTTTCAGAAATAATAGTAAAGAAATCGAAGGAAAAATGTAGGATGTTATGAAATTAATAACTGGTTGTGTGTTAATAAATTAAAATTATATATAAATAACAAAATATGTTAAATACATTGAAGCGATATTAAAATTGGAATTAGAGGATATAATTAAGAAGGGGTACATAAATTTAAATATTTAGGTGTAACAGTGGACAACAAATTAAATTTTTATACCCATAGGGGCAATATTATTTAAAAAGTTGCCCAAAAGACTTACATGTTCAAATAAATAGAATATTTTTTTAATAATAAGACAAAAAATTAATTTTCAATGTTCTACTAAATTAAAAAAAACTTCAAGTGATCCAACATAATATATGCGTGTTATGTTTAATGCAAGTAAGGATACAAGTATTAAAGAATTGCTAAAACTATTATACTGATTTACTATTGAATACATAATTATGTGTTATAACTTGTTATTTGTGCATAAAATAAATAAAGAAAAGGTTCCTAAGTATAAAATATAGTGCAATATAATAGGGATGTACATAATTACGAGACGAAATACAGAGATGATTTCTAATTGATGGTAATCATATGGCCAGTAAAATGTTCAGAGCTTGGAAGAGCCATTTATGAAAAGTTTCAAACGGGCAGTAAACAATATTTGTTTGATAAGCAATTTGAATAAATGCCGTTAGAGACAGTAGGTACATAAAAGTAGATCAAGAATATAATCTAGTGTTATACTTTTTATAGTTCGTATTTCATATTCTATATATATATATATATATATCTGATTGTTATAGTCTGTATTTTTATTTTTATATGTACTTAAATGTAGTCGTGTGTTAAATAAATATTCTCAACAACAATAACATTTTTTATGTTTATATTAGGACACGTAAACTAATATAAAATATTGATTCCATGTCCTCTTAATGAATCCTATTTGCGGGTTTTCTATTTGCAACTCAATTATGTATTTGTCCAACACATAACTGAGTTACAAAATAGAATTACACCGCGCAAAACAAGTTTCTTACAACGGGGAAATAGTGGTTTTACAACGAAGAAAACAATGTAACCCTGGGTCTGATAGTATTTTACAAAAAAAAAAGCTACCACTAAGTTCATATCATTATATTTTTTTAATAAAATCCAACAACTGATACAACATATTGAAACCTATTAAAGATGCAAATCAAATTTATAAATTTGTCATTATTTTTATATGTTCATATATTATAGACTTGTTAAATTAATTAAAAGTTTTCTTCTATCTTTAGGAAAAGCGGAAGTCTACATAATGTTAGCGCTATTAATCGGTCTTGTTACTGTTGTCATCGGCTGTTGGCTATCAGATAACTGTTGGTCTCCCGAGCCGGATCATGGTGGTTCGCTTGCCTGACAGAAATCCAAACGATCACCCCTTAAATTAACTATTTCAGCGCAACCCATAAGTCCGATTAGTGCGGTGAGTTGTTCAGATCAAAGCTCCTCGTCATCGGGCAGCTCGACAACGCGCCCATCAAGTCCCGATTCCAATTGGCCTTTGGTTGATGCTTCCGAAGGCAATACAATGCAACTTTGACAACAGCAGGCGCCTATTAATGGGGCGCCACCTAATTTAACCATATCCGAAAATGACGTACCGCTCATTCGTCAATCACCATTACACATCGAACAGAAGAAATACCACACATTGTCGCGTGGTACCAGTATAGCATCAACTATTGTTAATACGCATAACATAACATCATCTTTATTGTTACCTAATGGAACCACAAATATTATTCCCGATATAAATATTATAAGCGCATCGCCATGTCCTAAGCATAAAGATGCTCTATTTTTTGAAGAATGTCCTAAACATAGTCTTCTAGACGAATTACCACTCAAAACACCTAATCCCCCTTGTCCAAAACATAATAATAGTTTCGAAATTGATGATGAGCATGTTACTTATATTAATGGATTTCCAGACGATGTGAAGAGTGTGCGCAATGCGTTTAATTCAAAAAAGGATTATGTAATATATGCTGAGCTGGCAAAAGATTTTAATGCTCCTTAAAACTGTATGTAACTTTTTTATTTGGCATAGACAATCTTACTAAAATAAAGATTTGAAAGTCTGATAGGGGGATAGAGGCACATTGATACGATTTACTAAAAATACATTTACATATTATCACGCTGAAATTTGTAACATGGAATCATGTTCAGATTTTTAGAACTTGTATAAACCCACTCAACAGAACCGAAATAATAGAGCAAAGAATATTTATTTATTAAGGACGTAGTCAAACACATAAAAGGTTATTTGAGGGATTTTAATAAGTTCATACAATAAGATATGGACCCGGTGCTTCATTAAAACTAATATTTAATCTTAATAAAGCAAGTACGGCCCATGAATTAATAAACTCAATTCAAATAAAACACAATTGATTTTAAAATACACAATTGATAATTGTCAAATAATTTATTTTATAGGGAATCAATATGTTTTGCCAAATAATAAAACAAGTAGTGCTTAAAGTTTATTCGTATCTTGATTTAATTCAATTAATCATATTACGATCTATCAAATAATAAAACTCTACGGGCTTTTAAATAATCTGTTCATAAAAAAATAATACAACAGGTTTATGGTAAATTCTAGTATCAATTCTGAATAAAATAAATAAATTCGAAAAATCACCAAGTAAGCTTCACAACATTTATTTTATAGCAAATAAAATATTTAATTAACTAATAATTTAAAAGTCGAATCGAAATTACTATATTAATAATCATTGAATTAAGATATTGACCAATATTAATTCATAAAGATATCTAAAAGTCTTTCAGAGTAAAATTTTTCAAATAATATAGTAATTAGAATTACATTTCTTTAAGCCGGATTCACAATTTTCGCGAACTACTTTTAGCCTTAATTAAATTTCAAAAACTTACAGCATAAATCTCAATATCAGCCGCAAATTCTCAAAATAATGAACAAAAAGAATAACGTAAAATACGCTTAATTAGAAATAAAATTTAAGACTGAACTCATCATGTTTTACACACATCTGAATATCTTGTCTACTGAATTTCCAAGCATCTCACTTCTGCTTATTTGAAAACTTATTAAATTATTTTTTCATTTTCTCCCTATAACATATAGACGCAAAAACTTATTCGCGTAAAAAGATTGTTTTCTTCTCCCATTTATATTTCTAGCTTCTCGCGTCGCCACAAATGTTTTCTTCACCTACGAAAGCACACCTGCGTTTTAAATTATTTCGCGTCTATTTTTTCTGATAGATATTTTTATTCTGAGATTTATTTTATTTAACTAATATAATTAAATGAAATTAAAATATTGAAATCTCTACAGAAAAATCTAAAGAATTGAATACGTCTATTAACTTTTGGCGTTAC
>WYDF02001206.1:0-14120 GCA_009867245.2 Adranes taylori
GTTATGTTTATATGTTTTGGTTATAACTAAGTATAGTTATTAAGTTGTATAGTTATAATAAAGATGTATGTTATAATCAAATATAGTTATAATTAGAGTATAAATTGTAATGAAATTTGGGTTTATGCCAATAAAGGTTTATTTTATATATACAACAATATTTCTGAAATTAGATAGCAGCAATTGACTTAAATGAAGAGAAAATGGTGTCCAACTAAACCATTGACATGTTGATAGCATAGTGTGAATATTAGTGCTTAAATGGTGGCGAGATAATAGAAAAAAATATAAAGCACAAATCAAAGTAAAAATTTAACGCGACAGATTGTTATTAATAAGCATTGGTTCAATACAAATACGTTATATAAAATAAAATAAAAGAATATTTAGAAATAAGGTTTTTATAAAAGTGGAACTAAAGCGCAATTTTCAAGCAGAAATAAATAACTAAAAATTATCAATTGAAACTGATACATTGTTAACAAGATATATTTGATACATTTTTAATTATTTATAACTAAAAATATATTGTTTCTACATATTAAAATAAGTATAAACAATATTCATAAAATATAATAAATCGAACTCTCAATAAACTAGAGAAAAAATATTAATATAATAGTAACTGCAATAATAAGTTATTGTTGTTATAACCCTCTGGAATGTCTCTGCAATACTGCATATATAGTCGTATGGTCTTTGGTCATATCAATCCAATTCAGTTCCATAGAGTATTTTTAGTAAATCCCGTATTCTATATTTATAAATTATTATAAAATTTATAAATTTTATTTGTTTAATATTCAATTCCAATTTTATCTTGTATGGCAAAATAATAATGATACTAAATCATTAAACGCTAATTAGCGAATTTTTTGAATCTGTTCAATTTAGGTCCAAATATGTTTTTATTTTAAACTTTATTTCTTTATATTTGGTTTGACCAACGTGCCTTAGTCTTGATACTTGTTTTGTTGCAAATTTTTTATTCTTCGTATTATTCACACTGAAAACTAATTTATTTAAACGATATATTGTTGCTAGAAAAAAAAAATATATATATATATATATATATATTCTTTTAATTGTTTGTATTATGTGCTCCATTATATAATTATTTATTTATAAGTAACATGTCCTAAGCACTGTTCGTTAAATTGGCGATGCATTTCGGCCTTTGGCCATTTTCAAGCGATTGTTAATTCCTGCTGTCATTCGGGATAATGATGATGTGTTTCTATTGACATTGTTGCATATCTATGGAAATAAACGTGTTGCCTATCTATGGATTTCTTCTTCGTTTTGCTTATATAATAATTTGAGTGGAGCCAGTATTCTATCGAATTTGCAATTGAGTTGTTCGTTCGCTAATAAACGAACAACTCAAATGCAATTTCGATAGCTTACTGGCTCCACTCAAATTATGATATAAGCAAAACGAAGAAGAAATCCATATCTAGGCAACAATGCAAGAGAAACACATCATCATCCCGAATGGCAGCAGGAATCAACAGTCGCTTGAAAATGACCGTAGACCGAAATGCATCGCCAATTTAACGAACAATGCTTACGACAGGTTAGTTATAAATATATATATATATTATTTGAAATTTAAATCTTTCAAATAATTTCAAGTAACTTCAAATAAAGTGGTTCGTTTTCCAAGTGTAAACCACGTCGTAAATAAATATTCTTCGAATTGTTTTTATTAATATTTGACAAGAATTATGTAAGAACTTTAAACAGTTTGTAAACAATTAATTTATATACTCTCAAATACTATGTAAGTTAAATGTTATTTAATTACTAAAATTTAATTACTAATTTTTCTTACATTAAAAATGCTATTGATATTTTCATATAAATAAGTTTCAGACATCTGAAATGAATTATGAAAAAAAAAATCCATAAATTTCACTTTAGCCGTTTAGTACAAAACCACCGATATAGAGGGCACACTTGTTTGATATCGCAAAGTGTACTTAGTATAATCATCATTACTTTTCAGACACTTCTATACTTTTGAGAATAGTAACGAAAAAATGATTGTAGAAATTTCTATTTATCATTACTACTAAATTGAAATAAACGTGACAACTAGGCAAACTCAATGATTTAGATGTCAAAAATGACAGCCAATTTGATAATGTAGAAATCTAATTTATATAACTAAAGTTATGTACATAATATATTTCAGACTGTTTTCACTATGGAAACTAATTGATAAATATGTTTTTTGCATTTGTAAATAATATTATATATTCTATAATAATACAATTTCAAATAAATATTAAAAATGTTATATATTTAGATCGAGAATAAAGGGATGCCTGAAAAATTAAATTTCGCGCAAATTATGCCACGTGACTTGACCTTGAATATCCGAACCAACACAGCGCGAGAGCTCTTAACTCGAAGAACATGCAACGACACCAATATCGAAAAATGGTGGAAATTTAGCGAAAATATTTTGTTTTTTAACTCTTAAGCGTGCTATTTAGATAAATTTGAAATAAAGTTGCATTAATCGCGAACATTTCTCATATCAGGTGTACAAAACGAATACTCAGATATCAACAGGTACGCGATAATTGAGACGGTAGTATTCATATGGGCGGATATCATCTGTGTGCGATGTGGAATGTGTTTCCTAGTGTTGTTCATCTGACATTATTATTGTTCCTGTTTATTGATAATCAAGAAGACGGTCAAGTTATTGTATAGAATTTTTCAAGGTATCTTGATTTTATTAATATAAGTGGAGTTCCTTTTAAGTAGCACTCGTTTTTTGCAATGTTTTCCGTAGCACTAGTAACCGATTCGTAAAGTAAGCAACATGCGAATATGACCCAGATAGATTATTTAAGGGTTTCTAAATTTATTTAAATTTAGATTGGTATAACCGCAGACAATACTGGATCTATTAACAGTTTTCGTATTTGGTCACGCATCTTGCTAGAAAGTTTTTCCAGGAATTGAATGATCAAAGATTAAAACAATTAAATGACTCATTTGGTGCATATAAATATTGCCATAATATCTAATATAATTTTATTATATGTACTAATTTGTATGTATTAGATATTAATAGTTGATTATAAAGTATAAGATTTAGGTGTGCTAATACATAAATAAGCTTCTTATTTTTAGACATTACACAGGCAATGTACATATGTAGTCAAATATATATTTTCAACAAACTAAAGTCTTAGGGAATTTTGAAATGCTTACAAACACTATCTAAAATATATTTAAATGAAAGTCATGGGCTTTTAATCATTAATCCGTTAGCTATCTTATCTTACATCATTCTCTTACAAGTACTAGAGTTTCAGTATATAATGTATCAGGCACAGTCAAATCAAATACTTAAAAATGTTAAACAAAATTTCTTTAATCAAAATTAAACACAATTATCTAATTTTCCTACGTTCCCATTAAGTTCTGTGCAACTCCTCTACGATTTTGGAGCTTAATACTCAAAGAGTCAAGTTCATTTGGTTGGGCACTCATACACTGCCTAAATCAATTTATCATTATTCCGAAACACTTTCCCACTACGAAAACTGCTTTATTTGTAAATGCTATAAGAAATTTTTAGATTTGAATTGCGCCAAATAAGTGCTTATGGTTTTATGATACAATTTGGTTTATACCTTATTTTATAAGTTTTTCGCAAGCGATGTGAAATATGATATAATAGATGAAGTTGTAAAATATATAAGCATTATTCTTTTTGTAGATAAATGGTGAAAAATTTAGCTGTTATGGATATGAGTTTTTGTACAATATGAAATTGTAGGCAAAATGTTATACTTCAAGAAAGAGCATAGAATCTTATTTGAGAGAAATCATTCAGTATAAGAAAGAAGTGTTTATTAATAGCGACTAACATACATATCTAGGTAATATTAAATTGTTATCAATTATGAATGTGAATATGGTACCTTTAAAATGAAATATTTTAAAGAGCTGGTATTAGTTGGATAAAATATAATTGTTATAGATATTTTCTTGACAACTAAACATTTAGAATATTGAATATGTGGAATTAAAATTTATTACACAAAACTCAGTTCAATCAATAATTATAGTTACAAGGATATTTAAATTTTTATTGCTCATAAAACCGAAATTCACTTTTTTCTGCTTTTAAATATATTTTATGTTCTAATGGAAAACATTGGTTTTACTTTATTATGTTCCTGTAACTTATTTCTTGAAAGAATGTTTATTATTTGTTCCTTTCACAAGGAATAATTTAAAAGCATGTTGCTGCTTTAATTTTTGAATTAAAGGTCATCCTAGTTTTTAACTTCACTTTATCTCATCGATGCAAATATTTTTGCACGCCATTACAAAATCGCAGAAGAAAAGTATACATGACAATATTTTATATCTTAATTAAAAAATTACACGGTAACGTAATTACACGTTCATCGAAAAAGTGGTCGTTAATTGGTAAATTTATTGCTTTTAACGAAATCTATTTGTTAAGTGGCCCATCATGGAATTAAATCGACCTTCTAGGCCTATATTGCCTGTTATGTGTGGTTTAGAGTGCTGCTTACAAACAGGGCGCGATTTTGAGCCTTTTGGAAACTTGTCGGGTACAGCTGCAAAATATTTTCAATAATCATTTCCCTAACTGTTTTATTGTTTCCCTAAGTAGGACTTTAATCATACGAGTCTTTTTAATGGGAGTTTTGTTTAATTCACTCAAAATTAAGCAAAAGCGCAAACTTTCAAGTTTATTTTCTTCAATTAGCGTTGGTTTTACTGAGCAACTTATGGTTTTACTGAGCAATACTTTATTTCTTTTTGAAGATTCTATGAGGTTGATTTAACTACATTTACAGCACGCGAAGTGCTTCTCTCTGATTTAAAAGAATATCCAAATTTTTAAGGTCTTAGATAAAAAATTTTAAAGATCTTTTCTTTTACGTCCACATTAATTAATTTTTTTTCGAGTTTACATTGAAAAGGGTCCTGCCAAAGGCCTTTGACAATTTTACATCCGCTTTCTTAAGGGGTTATGTCTAGTCAGGAACCTAAAAATAGATTTTTTTGCACAAACTATAATATTTGATTAAAATTGGGTTGTTCTATGTGTTCTATAAATCTAATATAATTTTTTTAATGAAAAATATTAAAAATTAATAAAGATACGTACGTCCTCCGGAAGGTCTTTTTTTAAATGTTTTTTACGGTGACCACTGGTGTTTTGATCTGAATCATCTGAGATTAAAAATGCGAAAAGATTTATTTAATAGATTAAAATATGTAGTGAGCAAACGAACGATTTTCCTAAATATTGATTTGGGGCACAAAATAGCGGACGTTCAAAGTTAAAGTTTTGGTTTTCGATTAAAATATCGGTCGTTTTTCTTAAAAATACTATGCATCGAAAAAAAATCCTTCGTTCAATCATTAGCTTATTAAAATTAAATGTGCACAGTTGGAAATGAATCGATGTCGTAGATTTCGATTTATCTTTGTCACCGATTTTCAAAATACGGGTTCGAGAAAAACGCGTTTAAAGTTTCAAGACAAGTATGCACTCAAACAAGATGTTTGTTTTCTAAATAACATGGAGTCATCTATTTCATGCTCATATTTTATATTTTCCTAAGAGATTGTAGCCTCCAAAATAGCCAGTTGGTGATGTCGACGAAGGTTTCTTTCTTCTTGGGTGGCCTGTCGCGCGCGTCGTTCTCAATGCGGAATACATCTCTGTCGACGTATATTAGTGGGCGTTTGGGCCGCTGTGTACCCTCATAGTTCGTAATAAAGACTCTGAACTTTCGTTGAAGGCGCAGTTAGAGGTGTGTTCCGCGAGTTCTACTGTTTTTAATCCGCTTGGTATAATTTTTGGTTTGATTTTCCATAAGAGCTGATTAAAACGCATCTTTCTAATAATTCCTGTTTGTTAAGGTCCTGGTAGATTGGTTTAATGGCATTCAAAACATCTTCAGGTAAAGCTTTGTAATCATGTTTGAAAGAGATCGCTGCTCGGGGAAGCGCGTTGTCAGACGTACCACGACTCTACTCCGGTCGGGCATTTGTTGCCGACCGTTTATCTGTTCAGCTGTAATGGTAATATGTAACCCATATCGCGTTTCTCATTTTGTCTACTGAGTCACAATTTCGCTGCATCGCTAAACCATAATAAACTATCAATTTATCAATCATTTTGCCAGTCTTTGCCTCCGGACCCTTTCGAAAAGAATGCGTAATCTTTCCTGTACGTGCCCTATGCACTCCTATCACTAATACAAATATATCTTCACGGTACATAATATATGACTCACAAAAACAGGTAGAAAGGGACGGCCTTAGTCACGTGGACAATTTCTGTATTATACATGCTCCTAACGGTCGAGCATACTTTGAACGCCTGTAACTCCGTCAATTTCAATCGGTTTAACATCAAATTTCCAGGAAATATTCTCCAAATGTTGTACTTTCAGAAAACGCCAAAACCCATAAAATCTATTTTTGAAATTTATGACTAGGCATGATCCCTTAAATCATAACTCGTGTACTGTAGGATACGTCAGATACTCAAAGTAAATGAACGGTCGCACCAAATGCGAATATATCTGTAGCCGCACCAAATATATGTATATAAATATGACAACTAACATCGGACAGAGGGATATCAGATTTCTCTATCACTTTGATATCAATGTTTTTTTCAGATTCATTTCATTTAAGAGTATTAACTTCACAGTTTTTTTTTTCACATTTCTGAAACTCCACTATTTGAAAAAAAACCTGTTTTGTTGTCAGAATTTTACGGATATTCTAAATATGGCGGGCGGAAATTACTATCAACACAAGCAACATCAGAAACATAATGTTTCAAGTAGTCTTGATGGCACAGCGACGTCCTCAAATAATCGTTACATTGTACAAGTACATGTAGGAGCATTAAGCGCCCTCTATGAAGCTCTATCGGTCGAAGCGAGTAAACAAACAACTGCCGAAGAGATAGTTGCGTGCATCGTTGAACGATTGACTTTAAGTGATGCACATAATTATGAATTGGCTGAAGTTATTGGTGAGTTACAAAGATATTTTTAATGTAAAATTATGTGAGTAAGTTTTACAAGGTTTATCTAAATATTTTACGAGATATGTCGATAAGTTTTCATGTACCCAGATCTAATAGAACTCATTTTGAGCCTATAAATAATGCTTTGCAATGGCAATTGAATTAATCGTAATTATTCGAGGTGTTTGTTGAACATTCCGACAAAATATAAAATAGGAATTATTTTATTGTATATAATTTAATAAATTTTTGAAATTAATAATTCGTTTACTTTAATTTAAACTTTGGTTTTCTAATATTTTTTTATATTTGTGTATTATACAATGAATGTATACTGTAAATGTAGATGATGCAGTGGGACGTGAATGTAAAGAACGTAGCTTAGCACCAAACGAGTCACCCGTTCAACTAATGATGCTTTGGCCTAAAGCGGCCCATCTTCATAATGTTAACAATGGCGCGTTTTATCAGCAAAATACGAATACAAATACAAGCGGAGGCGGCGACCATATAAAATATGAACAAGTAAGTGTTGAGCAGTTACTAAAAACTAATGGAGTAGTGGTCTGCTTTTTTGCTTCTGAGTTATACTTAGGTATAGGTATACTGCATTAGTCGAAAGAACACACTCGGCCAGAAGGTTAACATAAAATTTGGTTGCTCTTGTACATTATCCGACACTCTTCTACATTGTCTATTTCTCATCGTCCATGATAATGTCCTTCCAGTTTGCAAACTATACCCTGTGGGCTATATAAATGATTTGGGCAATATCTAGGACAATTCTTTGTCTATTTTGCTTATTGCTCTAATTGCTTATTCATTGTTATTATTCATATTGTTTATTGCTTATTAATGCTCAGGATTTACCATACTTAGAAGTACGGCTATCACGCACCAATTTCCTTACTAATGCACCAAGCCTGTGCTTAGTTTTTCTAGCCAATCTTCCTTGGGTAAAAAATCGTGGTTTTCCAGTTTTTGGTCAATATAAACAGGTGTGTTTTGCTGTTCGGAAAATGTTTCGCGAGATATGTTTCAAAAATTCTAATAATTGGAGAGCCGTCCAACTGATATCTTTACATATTTCTGCTTTATCTGACGTTTCAACTCAATTATTTACAACTTTCAAGAAAGTATAAATTTTTTCTGTATTTTTAATATTTATTTTTTTGTAGCCAAATTCTTTTCGCTTTTATTTGCGCGAGAAAAATCTGGATGCTGCCGGTGATACTGTGAATACTAATCAAAATCGCCACTTACGTACAACAGGAGCAACTGCTGGGGTCGTTGCAGCGGCAACTGTTGCAGCTGAATGGCGTGATAGTTTTGTTCTTGATCCGAAACTCATCAAGGACTATTTTCATCGCTTCCTTTATCAGCCAAAGGACAGAGAGTATCCCGATCTTTG
This sequence comes from Adranes taylori, assembly GCA_009867245.2. Lineage (NCBI taxonomy): Eukaryota > Metazoa > Arthropoda > Insecta > Coleoptera > Staphylinidae > Adranes > Adranes taylori. The sequence continues at coordinate 8,469 of WYDF02001206.1, forward strand.
CCAATTGCCCGATCTCAATGAACTGACATTGTTGGAAAATCTTAAGAACAGGTAAACTAATTATCTTCTCGAATTTAATTTCTTTCTTATTCCGTATCTTCTTATAATCTTTGAATGAAACAAAACGCATTATTTTTTGTATAGATCTCTCTTTTATATTATTTATTAAAAATAATGCCAAACTTTTATTCTTTAATTGCACATTACGTCTATACAACTTTTTTTTTCATATTAAAAACAGGTTTGGTGCCGGTCATATATACACCTATGTCGGTTCCATTCTGATAGCAGTCAATCCTTTTAAATTCCTGCCGATTTATAATCCAAAATATGTAAAACTATATCAGAATCGACGTTTGGGACCGAATCTGCCACCACATATATTTGCTGTTGCGGATACGGCCTATCATTGCATGTTAAAAGACAAAAAAAACCAATGTATCGTAATTAGTGGTGAATCAGGCTCAGGTAAATGTTTGTCGTTTAAAAGCGGAGATTGATCTTCCCGTTTTAATAATATTAATTCTCAAAAAATGTATAAATGCTGCAAATCTGGAAATTCTGTATTCAATATTGTACGGTATTTTTGTTTATAATATTACAGGTAAAACTGAAAGCACGAATTTTCTTTTGCATCATTTGACCGCACTAAGTCAGAAAGGTTCATATGGTAGCGGTGTGGAACAAACAATTTTAAGTGCTGGTCCAGTTTTGGAAGCATTTGGAAATGCAAAGACAGCGCACAATAATAATTCCAGTCGTTTCGGAAAATTTATACAGGTAATTCGACGGGAATTATTAGAAAACTAATTTGTTTTTTTAATCTAGAGATTTTGATTAGTTACTATTTTACTACTAATAATGTAATTAATTGTTAATGCATCATTCTGATTCTTCCCGTGGATAAGATCGTCTTTTTCAAGTTGTTTCTGTAAGGTTTCAGTCTTCTATATAGATTTGTAATTTAAACAAATTATTGCAATTTTATACAAAACTTTTCTGCCATTGAAGATAACAACGACAAAAAAACTAAGACGGAAATAATTAGAAGTATGTATCTGGCGGAAGTGTCAACCTAGTTTTGCAGAAATTACTATAAGATAACAATGAACCTTAATCCGGGCTAGAAGGTAGTAGGTAACAGGCTTCCAATAGACAATATACTACTGAAAAATGCATAACATAAAACGTAAAAATAAAATTTACATATGGAATGTTTAAGGTTTTAACAAATCTAGTAATTAAGCGATTGTTGAGAAAGCAGCAGAAAACATGAACATGAAACTCACATATTCTCATGGTTGCAAAAGAAAGAGTCACGCAATTTGCATACATCCAGGAATGTGAACTTCTCATACTAAAAACCGAGAAGAAAAATTGCAATGTTAACTAATAGCGGTGATCGAGGTATGAATCTACTAGAGCAGTTTTGATCACAAGTTTGAGAAGCGAGAAAATGGTAGAAAGATTGCCTAAACACGTTCTATATCCCCCCCAATTAAAAGAACCTAAACATTAATGTGGAAATTACATAGCTATCGCCCTTATTAGCATTGTTATCAAAATTCTGATATAAATCATCATTGACTTGAGAACTGGCTACTTTTCTAGAATTAGCAACAGTACCGCAATGCAGAACAACTGTAAAAATTGATGACTACAACATCCTACATAACATAACCGAACAAAAATGCAAACGAACACAGATAAGCCAAAAAAATCACTCCTTCAAACAACAACATTAATCTGCCTCAAACAAGCCTCAAAGAAACACAGCTGACAATAAACAATACCAGCAACGAATACCACCAGAGGTAACTGTTGAGCCAGCCCCATCCAACCAATTGTCATCAGTATCAGTAAATGATGCAGATATGTGCAATAACAACCCCCCAGGAAGGGTGCAAAATAAGACTGACCAGCCTAATCTAAATTTAAATGATCCAAATAGCGAAAAATGGCAAACAGTCCGGAATAATACAAAACATCGAACTAGAATTATCAAACCTACAACAGAGGGTAATGCCTCGATCCTGACGTGTCAGCCGAACAAGTACGTGAGTACTTAACAGTTAAACAATTCACCACCCGGAGTGTTTTAAAGTCAATTCTAAATATCCAAACGAATATTCTTCACTTAAAGTATCAATAAATATAGACGAACCTGAAAAAGCAAAAAAATATTTGGTCGAGGGGAGTATGCGTCTACCTTTTTCCCTACAGAATTGCGAACAGAACAGACACACTAAAATGGATTTTTTTAATATAAACATTATGTATACTAACCTAGGGTCTCTCCTGGCACAGTTTAACGAACTCCTATCAATTGTAAACATGGATCAACCTCAAATCATTCTAATAAGGAAAACATGGCTAAATAGCAATAATCCGGATAGTTTAATAAATATTCACAATTACACTTTCATAAGGGTAGGTCCTAGCCAACCAGTTCAAAGGTAACATTCATGAAATATTAGCGGTCGGGGATTTGACCGTCGGTCAATCTGAAGCAGCTTGTGTAAACATTCAATATGGCCAAACCGAACTAAATATCATGTGTCTGCAGACCACCACCCAGCCCTTCTGCGGATGACAGTGTGTTAATGGACATAATTCTTAATTACTCAGATCGCAAAAATCTATTCATAATTGGAGATTTCAATTTCCCTCAAATCGACTGGATTCAAAATAAACTTCAGCGCTGTAGATAGGTATACCAACAGCCAGGCTCACCAGCTAGTACTAAAACAAACTCGAATACGAGACCATAACAATCCGTCCACACTAGACCTGACAAATGTTCTAACAAATGACAGAAAGCTAGTCACTGAAGTTGCTACTCCTATGGGGATCAGCGACCACTGTGTTATAGAAGTCAACTTATAGGTATCAATAAACAGAAATAACTATAAAACCAAGAATGTTTATAACGACGGAAGAGCAAACTACGACAACATAAACAGTTACATATCCAGCCAGCGAATAGAGATGTACTGCGACCTTTCAAAAGCCTTAACTGGAGCAATAGAAAAATTCGTGCCATTTCGCAAGGTTATTAAGCATCCAATCAAACCCTGGTTAAATTCGAATATCTCGAAAGTAATAGAGATAAAAAGACGAGGGTGGGGCAGGTACAAAGCAGAAAGAACAAATGAAGCCTTTTTGAATTATAGGTATATCTCAAACAAAACTTTAGTGGAGATCAAAAAAAAAACAAAGTCCAACTATGAGGAATTAATTTTAGAAATTAAAAACATTTTTTTCAATTACATCATAAACACGTACAATTCAAAGATTAGACAAATCTTACTGCTGGACGGAAATGCACACGAACCAATCACGGATCCCGAAACAATTGCGAATACATTTGCGAACCAGTTTTAGAGTGTCTTTGTACGGGAAACTTATGGTCCGTTCCCGCAATTACAAAGACAAACAATTAGCATAGAAACTCGATATCAGCCCCCAACGAGTCTTAACCACCATAAACTCGATTAACACCAACTCCATCAGTCCTGGACCTGACGAGTACCAGCTACACTTATCTGCAGAGTGCGCAGATGTACTAAGTTCTCCCCTAGCGGAAGTGATGAACCACTCGCTATCAACGAAATCTAGAAAGTACCAATAAATCGTCTTCTATACAAACTGGATGGTTTAGGAGTGAGAGGTAAATTACTCGAGTGGATAAGGAGGTTCCTAACCAATCGTACGTATCGTGTCCGAATTGACAATAACTACTCCAAGGAATTCGACACACTCAGTGGAGTGCCTCAAGGATCCGTGCTCGGACCTCTCCTGTTTTTATGCTTCATTAGTGACATGCCAATATCAATTGAAGGCAAACTTCTTACGTGGACCGAAACTTGGTTGCTGCTACTAAACTCAGCCAAATGCACAATCTTACATGTGAGGAAGTCAAATGCGGAAAGAAATTACACACTATCTGGAAACATACTAAAGAAAGTGAACTCATAAAAAGATCTAGGTATCATAATCTCTCGAGATCTGAAGTGGGGAGGACACATTAATGGCATTATCAAGAAGACCAATACACTAATATAACTGACAAGAAAGGCATTCCCTACTTAAACATGCGAAATGTTCCTGTGTATATTCAATCGTACATTCAGCCAATAAATACTCAAATATGGCTGCACAATATGGAACCCGTACTTCTCCACTCCAAAGACATTGAGGCAGTTGAAAGGGCCCAAAGAAAAGCAACCAAAATTTCAATTTCTATTAGAAATCTAACATATGAAGATCGAGTCAGAGCATTGAAATTACCAACATTACTCGAACGCAGGAACAGAGATGACCTAATAGAAACGTAGAAGATCCTTAATGGATATTATAGTTGCAATCTGGAGGATCTTTTCACAAAGAACACAAATCGCAACTTGCATGGACACGGGATGAAACTGGAAACAGAAAGATGCAACAGAAATCCACGGAAGCATTTTATCAGCAACAGTAGTTGTTGAGGCGACGAATAAGAACCTATTTAAGAACAAGCCCGATTTAATAAATCGCTAAGGAAAGCGCACATCAGCAGACCTGCAACTCTTACCAACTGAAAGTTGTCTACACTTGCAGGAATGATAATAATGATAACACATACCGGCTACACTTCTGATTATACTCAATCAATCAACACAATTAGATGGAGCATATCTGGAATATGCTGAGCGAAGTACGAGTCTCGAAGTAGCTGATCTAATTATAAACATAGTTTACAATATCTCAGCACTGATCACAATATAGAGCAATAATCCACAGATATTAGAGACGGAAAATGTTGGACAGTTTTAGCGCTATAAGGTCATTCGTTTTAACCTATACGGCGAATGGGTTATTATAGTTTGGAAAACTGGACAGGTGGAGTTTCCGTTGTAGGGTGAAAAGAATCAGGCTTACGATATGCGGATGACACGATAGTTCTTGCTCAATATGAGAGCAAGTGCCTGAGTTCCTCTAGGGTTGGCATCCACTCTAGCGAGTGGACTCGGTATTTATACAATCGGACTTATAAAATCTTAAACGATACTACTATGGTACTCCAACATATCCGGAATATAGAGACTAGCGTTAGGGCTTTTTTATCTTTGCAGAAAAATATGGAGCAAAACGAAATTCTGTCAGAAATTAAGTAAAGTCTTGTGATGGTAAAAGGAATATTGGGTACACTGGTCAAACTATAAAGAAACCATAGAAAAGCCACGATAGTATCTAATATCATCGTGGTCTAGAAGAACGGAAATCTGAGTACGTCTTTCACTACGGGCTGAAAACCATTTTTAATGGAACATAAATAAAATAAAATAAAATCTTCGGGAAACGAAATTGAAATTGATTATTCAGTTTGTTCATAACATAAAAGTTCTGTTATTTTCTTAAGTAGTTGTATTTCATTAGTTATTTATTTTATTTACGTAAGCATTGGAGAAAAATGGTATAGTTGGGTAATAAATGTAATTGTTTTATCCTGCATAAAGGTGAATTACAAAGAAAATGGTACGGTTCACGGTGCCGTTGTACAAAAATATCTATTGGAAAAATCACGCATTTGTGCACAAGGTCGTCACGAACGTAACTATCATGTGTTTTACTATCTGTTAGAGGGCGCTACGGAAATCGAGCGCAAAACGC
>WYDF02001217.1:0-14119 GCA_009867245.2 Adranes taylori
TTTATGTTTATTCCATTTTCGTCCAAGTTTGCCGTTTTACATGTATGTTCCAAAAGTGTCGTGAATAGTTTTGGTGACGACACTATTCACGACACTACTTGTAATACTATTTAAGGGAAGTCTACTTGTAATACTATTTAAGGTTTACATTATTTTAGATGTATCTGATTCTCTTATTACATTTACGAACTTGTATATTGACGTATAAGGTGTCACGTTTATGACTTTTTCGGCCAATTCAGCTATTTTATTTAAGGATAGTTCTGCTTGTGCTTGTAAAATTGCTTGAACTTGTGTAGGGAATCGTTATAAGTACAATTTTGACAAAAGATTATATTGTACTTGTCTAGATAACGCTAAGACTTTTAGGTGTAGTAAGAGTGGCGAAGGTTATCTGTCGCCTAATTCTTCACATGTTATTAATTTTCGAACACTTTTTTCATCAGATTTAGAGAGTCTACATACAAGTTCAATTTTAAAATATGTATATCATCTATTCCCTGATGGCGGGTTCATAATTATGTCCTCAAGTTTAGACTCGTAACGTTCTTCAAGTTGAGAAACTACGTGACTATATGTAGTAAAATAGAGGTAATTTTACACTCACTCTGTTTATGCTGGCTTGCGATACATTCTCCAAATTACTAATGACTGATGAATTATTGGTTTCTTCAAGAACTTTTATTTTCTCGCGCAGCTCTTTTTCCTCCACTTTCTTGATATTGTATCACGAGATATGGTCAATATCACAGTTGTGAATCAGTATTTCGCAAACGCGTTTCGTTGAAATTAAGTTTTCGCAAAGATTTATATAATAACAAGATGTTTCGCAGCAATGTATTAAAATGAGACTGAAAAAATCTTTAATAATCAGATTTCAGCACGGTACGTTAGGGATTTTTATTTCGAAAGCTATTCGAGTCGAATCGGCAAAACCAATCGAGGGTCTGATCGAGGTTTTCCATAGTCCTAAAAATTTTAGAACAAATTATAGCATATTAACAACGGAATCATCTAAACGCTAACAATATTCTACCTGTTAATGACTATAAGATTTATTTAACTTATTATTAAATCGTTATTTATTTACTTATTCAGTTATTTATTTTCATTAAGTTCAAATTTATTACACAGGTACGTAATATACAGACGGCGTTAGAAACTGTTTGTGAGCATTGTCCGGATATTCGAGGTTTGAATTTAAGCGGATGGAAAGGTCTTAATGCGGATAATTTGAAGTACATTACAAACGAGTATGAAAAATTGCAGCGATTAGATCTATCATCAATTAATGTAAGTTAATTATTTTTAATCAAGGTTTTATTTAAAAAGTTTATAAATAATATAATTTTTTTAATTATGTAAATTTCAGTCCGCATCGGCAATAATTGGTCAACCTTTGGTGAGTTTAGCGCAAACAATGGCGGCACGATTGACCCATTTAATTTTGGCTCATAATAAAATTGCTGGTTTTACACAAGTTATGGCTTCCATATCTGTAAGTTTTCAAAAACTATTTTCTTAAGACTATATTTTAGTTGTAGTAATATATGCACCGGTTAATTGTTTAGCGTATAAAAAATCTATGAATAAAGTTGTTAAATGTATTTTTTTACAGAGCAATTGTCCGAATTTGGAGCTATTGGACATATCAAATATAAGAACATTTGCGCAAAACACAGCACTTCTTCACGTTGAAAAATTACAAGTCGGCTGCCCTAAGCTCCGAGTACTACGAATTACGAATAGCCAAGTATGGTTAGCGTCTGCTTGTCTCAGTGAACAAGTAAGTTGTATGCTTTAATTATTTTTTATTTATATCGGTTTATTAATTTTTTATGTGATAATTTCTAGGTGGCTTCACCTGGCTTTAAAAATTTGGAAGAACTATCGATGGCGGGCATTGCAAGCGATAAAACGACAACAGCACGCTCGGTAGATGACGATGGTATCGAACGAATATTGAAGAATTGTACGAAACTGCGTTTGCTTGATATACGAGGTTGTATTCGTTTAACTGATTCCAGTTTGGTTAAAGTTCCGGCTTGGGATTTAGAACATTTATTTTTGAGTTGTAAGTAAAGCAAATAGAATTTATTTTACTGTAGTTTTGCATTTAATTAAAATATTATATTAATTATTTAAATAACATTTTAGCTAGAGAGTGGCGTAAAAAATATTGAAGTTATTTAAAAGTTATTAGTAAATATGACATATCTGCATCAATTAAATCAAAATACAGTACTCCTACTCCAAAACAAATGGTTTATTCCATTAAAAACCAATTATAATGTGACGTGTTTCGAGAACAACGATCGTCTCGTCATTATACTGAAAAAGATTGCAATACAGAGGAATCACAAAACAAAGAGAAATTTTAGTACAAATGATACAGTTATACATTTTTACAATTTTAAATTAAAAATGATCAAAAGATCAAAAATAAAATTCAAATTCGCACCTTTTTTTAAGAGATGTTGCTGCTATTTTTCTTCTTACATAGTTTTTTAAAGTCGGCATATGTTCACGATTTATGGTCTATCAACGATTATATAAATATTAAACAATTAGAAATTTCACATAGAAAATGCGACTCAATATTAAATGTTAAAAATTATGAATCAAGTTAAATAATCAATCTATATCACGATTGTTATTATTTAATATTAAACAATTATTATTATTTTATAATTAAATTCATTATTAATTAGAATAGCTTTATAATGTTACAAACATTGAACTTGAACTATTGAACCGTTTGAACTTATAATAACGATCAAGTTATTGCATTAACAGAATTTCCGATGCAAAAAAGAAATGAAACGTTGTTATTTATGTAATTATTCAGTAGTGTTTACTCGTTACATTGCAATAGTTGTGATAAATTTTATATTGGTATGAAAAATAGAACTTTCCAAATTTGCTTTAGAGATCATTTCAACGCTATTAGATTAAACAACCCAGAAAATTCACAGTTTACTGAACATATTTTGAATCACAATCATAATTTAACTTTAATGTATGATATTAAAATAAGCATGAATCACAGAATAAATTTTTAACACATTATTTGGAACAAACTTACTTCATCAATAATAATTCAAATAATTTGCTCAGTATGCAAACTGATTTCAACAATTCTGATATCATTAAAAAGTTTTTAAAAAAACATCTCTTAATTCATTCATTTTTAGTAACCTTTTTATTTAGACATACATTAACATATAAGTTGCCTATATTATTTATTACTTGATTTTTATAATTTTGACGTCATTAAAATTTTATTCTTTCAATTTCAATATTTTGATGCTTATTTCTGTCAACCATTTTCCTAACATGAATCCGTTACGAAGAAAAAAGAGAAAGAAATTTATGAATTAATATTAATTATGCTAATTTAAATATTACATATTATTCATTTATTTTAAATTGTATTATTATAAGATAGTTTATTAAAAAAGATAGTTTATTGTTGTTTAATTATATAAATAATAATTTTTTATTTCTTTTTTGCATCGGAAATTCTGTTCATGTAATAACTTTGATCATTATTTTAATATCAAACGGTACTGTTTATTTACAGTTTTAAATTTTACTTGATTTATTTTGATTGACTTACAATGAGTTTTCAAGAATAAATGGGACATCTTCATCATCAGGGATCGATTCTTAGCCCATTGTTGTTTAACATTTATGTACGTAATTGTCATAGATATTGTACATATTTTTCTCGCATCCTAATGTATGCGGAAGATCTAGCTTAAATTAAATAGGGCGGTGGAGGAGGCTCAGGGATACCTTGATAGAGTAATAGGTCATCTTTCTTCTTTGGGTTTATCAGTGCTATTAAAAGTTCTGTGGTGATGTTTCTAAAACTCATACCTAATGTTCGTGTTCCTATGCTCTCCTGTGTTAAGTATCCTGGAGTTTATTTCGATCGTAAGTTGATCTTCTCACAGCATATTGAGGTTGTTATTAAAACCTGTTCCGAAAGGTTGAATATTCTTAAACACCTGGTTTCTTCCCGGTGGGATGCGGAACTGCGGATTCTTCTTTTCTTATAGGTCATTTATCAGATCAATTATAGATTATGGATCCTTTAGTTTTTTTTCTTACGTCTACTTTATTGCGTTTGAATATAATAATCAGGACATATATCGGAAAATCTTAAATATGTAACACAATTTATGTAAAATAATAATTACTTACTTACATTTTGAAAAACCAAATTTTGAAAGATGAGCTTGCTAACTGGTTAAAGTACTGCAACTCCAAGTTGTGTACTAAGATACCGAGAAATATTCGTTTGTAAGTCGTATATTGTATCTATTATTTTTTGTGTACTAAGGTACCAACACACAAGTATTCCTTTGTAATTCGTTTCGTATGTTGACCAATTTGCATCCTTCGTCCTGCTAGAAATGTGATCGTACTTACGTAATCCATATACGAGCCTTAAACAACTATTTTCAATTTTCTGAATTCTCTGTTCTGAATATGTGTTAAGGAATGGACCATGTCTAGTATCGCAATAAAGGAATATTTACAGGACCAGAGACTGGTAGAGGATTAGCTTTGTCTTCCTCTACCAGTGGTCAATAATAAATTCTTTGGAGTTCTTAAAAAGTGCTTAAAAAGTCTTTGGAGTTATAGAGTAATATCAGCCTATAGATTGCCTTCTAAAAACATTTATTTATATGTGTTCTAAATCTTAGGTCTTTGTCAATTACTAGCCCTTCAAATATGATAGCTTCAACAATCGTAGGGTTAGTGACAGTGTCAGCTTGTATGCGTAATTTGATTTCAGATGCTAGTTTGAGGCGATGTTTATTTTTACAAAAAAGTGCAGCGTTAGTTTTGGAGGGGTTTAGTGTTAATGCGTGTAGTACTGAGTATTCAAATATATTTTACAGATCTTTATTTATTCCATAACATGCATTGGTCAGATTGTCAGCTGTGAAGATGAGGCTGTGAAGATGTAGGAGATGTAAAGCTGAGTATCGTCTGCATAACATTGGATTTTACTTAGCTCCAGTACCTAAGTAAGCTTCTTCTTCTTCCAATGTCTTATCCGTTGCGGACGTTGGCTATTAAGAGGAATCTATCACTACAAAATGGTGAAGTCTTCGGCATGAAAACATGTCTCTGTTCTGCCACGTTTCTCTCTTTAGTTTTCATCAATTTAAAAAAATGCTTTTTTTCTAAATAATTATCAAGGTTCATTGTACTTCATTCATACTGACAGTTTCAAATAACTGAATTCCATATTTTGAAAAAAATCATAAATAGTACAAAATTTCGGCTATATTACAACGTTATTATTATAACATGTAATTTTATTTTAGAAATCTTCGAATTTGAATGAGATTCTATGATCCTCTATTTGTCCAATGAAGAAAATTTTAAACAAATTGCTGTAATAGTTTCTTAGAAAATGTGGCAGACTAAACGTACTGTTTGCAAAAATAATTATTGCCCCTTTCTTTCACCATTTTATTTAAATTTTGCTAAATCCCCACAACGATAGCGCCTGATGCAACCTTTTTCGACAAACAATAGTTTTTCTCTTTCTATCTTATTGCACGAATATTGAGTACCACATTTTGTGTGAACATCCAGCAGCATCGAGCTACAGACTTAAAATATTTTGGAGGTATGACAGTAAACAGCACAAACATCGGGAAACAGCATTCGAAAACAATCATAAAGTTCATCAAAGAACTTAGATTGTTTTAAACGACACGAAGTAGCATGCTACAAAAGATCTATTCGGTGTAAGTGGCTGGGGTGATAATCCTGCCCCCTACAGTAATAATAATAATAATGCATAACTGGCAACCTTATAGGTGACATACAACTTTTGGGATTAATGATAATGATAGTAAGAATTAAATAAATCCGTTATTTCAAAACATGTAAGAATTAAACAATTTTTGTGCCAACAATCTACTTATATTCCGTACTGAACACTCCTCTTATTGTATAATAGATATGTACGTAATGCTATTCATATATTGAGTTGATAAATTAGAGTACCTAGTACCTATAAGTGCAAAACATGTATTTATTCATAATACAAAACGTATATGTTTTAAAAATGTCTTCTAATGCTAAAATAGACGAATTGACAACAATGCTTACAGTACATTATTTATTTCTCAATCATAAAGCATATACATAAAGTTAGCAGCGTGTAAAATAGAGCGTAGGGGATTTCTCCTAAAATGCTGTAAATTTCTAAATTCTTTTAAGTGAGAGATTCCTCTTAACATGGCTATTCTGACTTTGCTTACGGCTCCTCTCAACAATTCAATCGATGTTAATCCTAATCATTGGTGTTGGTTATGCATCCACGAGTGTCATCTTTTTCCCGGTCCTCTCTTGCTGTCGACTTTTCCTTGGACTATTAACTGCGGTAGGTGGTACTTAGCCGAAGTGGTACTTAGTTATAATATGTTCGAAGTATTCAAGCATCCGTTTCTTTACGGTGAAAACTATTTCTTTGGTTTTTCCCATTCGTTGCATCACTTTCACGTGGGTGATATGGTCAGTCCAGGATATCTGAAGAATGCGGCGGTATATTCGCAGCTCAAAGGATTCTAACTTTATTACGATATCTTCTGTTGTGGTCCATGCCTCTACTCCATAGAACAAGACAGAGAAGACATAACATTTGACCAGACTTAATTTTAATTCTATTGAGATTTTGTTTGTGAAACAATTTTTCATATTATTGACCACATTTCGAGCTTTTTAAATTCGTGCATTCTACTGCATTCTACTGATGAGGAAGCATTTCGTTTTAGAGGTATTGAGTTCCCAGCTACAGTTTTGACTTGCTACGTGTATTCTTTGTATTAGTCTTTGTATTTCGTTGCAATCATTTGCTATGATAACTATGTCATCAGCGCATCTAATATTGTTAATTACCTGACCTCGAGAAATATGCCCTATCAAACTACTGTTTTATGATATATATGCTCTAAAAAAACACTAAAATATGCGCTATCAAACCGCAAATATTCCCTTTCAATTTTTCAATTATATGATTATGGTTAACTATTTTACAATTGAGTAAATGTTTAGATTAAATAAAATGTAATATAATTTCTATATATTTCTATAATATAATTTGTAATAATCGACATATAATTTTGTTTCTTGTTTACAAACATAAGAATATAAATATTAAACTGCATAATTTTGATAACAATATAGAATTAAAACTTTTTCTATGTTATCTGTTGAAAAACTTTGATGTTTATCGTCCAATACTAATTTGTATGGAGAAAAAGCCCGCTCGACATCACCAGATGTTAATAGACAAAATTTAAAGCTAGAGTATGCATTTAATAGCATTGCTATTTCTAGCGTGGTACTACTACCGTTAACGTAACTATTAATATTTTTAATGACTTCGAAATCGGGATTTTTTTTTAATACAGTATTACGTTTATTTCGAATTTTTTCTGGTATTATTTTTGGAAATTCCAAAATCTTTGAAAATCTTTGAACCAAAAACTTTAAACCTCAAAAATTTCATTTAATGAGCTAATAAGTGACAAACCCTGCTTTTGAAAAAAAGCAATTGACTTAGGTAAACACCAAAAATGATTATTGATTAAAACTAGCTCTTTCTTAGTAGTTTTATTTTTAAATGCTTCTTGGCTTGCCAAAATTGAAGTAGCATCTTTTGGTCAAGATTACTGACAAACCCAGCTATCTGTTAAAAATTTTCTGCATAAAATCAGAAGCATTTAGCCAGGTACCCCACCGTGTAATTACTGGTTGGGGAGGAAGCGAATTAGGAAGCAAATTAGGTAGTGCATTTTTGTATGCATTTACTCTGCTTGGACATTTTGAAAAGATTTATTTTTACATTTGATGTTAAATTGTTTACCTGTGGGTAATTCGAGCGGATCACTTCGTAACTCTGTGAAGGCCATGTGCAATACAAGTAATGTGAAGCATGTTAGGATAAAACACTTTTAGAAATTGTCCTGCCTTCACCATGGAAGGAGCTACATCATAAATGAACAGTAAGACTTTTTCACTTATTGCTGCACCAAAAATATCACTTAAAGCAGTATTAATAGATACCGTAGCGTGGTTAACTTCATCTTATGGTTTAAGGCTTTAGGTACGGCTCTTCTTTTAAATGCTTTCCAATGACTAAATTTGCTATGTATCGTCCACAAGGATCGCTTGTTTCATCTGGAGATATCCAAAAGTACTCTTTTCCGATTTCAGCTTTAATTTTGTCCACAGTCTTCCGAAAAATAACGTCAACACATTTTCATTTTCTTCTAACAGTGGTATCAGAGGAAACCGTTTCTCCGCTGCTACAATATTTTTTAATAAATCTGTTAAAATATTTATTGTTTAACTTATTGAATGGAATGTGCACGAATTGAACAGTTCACATAGTTCACTGGGTAAATCCCTTGTTTCATTTAAAGCAGCAATAGTATGTGGAATTAGCATTTGTGTTACAGTTTTTCTTTTATTTTTGGCTTGTATGTGTATTTTGGATTGTATGTTATTTTTGGCTTGTATGTGTCCATTAGTCTTAATATGTTGCATAATTTGTGACCGTTTATCGCACACTTTCCCACACAAACTAATTTAAAATAACAGAAAATGATTTGTAAATATATTCAATAACAACAGATTAACTAATATTAGGGAAAAATAAGTATACAAAGAAAATCAATAAATTTTAAAAACTATTTTAAATTCCATTAGGGTAAAATATATTCGGATTATACACTCTTAGAACCCTTAGAAGCTACTTAAACTAATAATTGGCAAGTACAAAATTCTAAGGATTATCATAATGAGAAATTCCAGTAAACTTTAATCTCAGTTTAATACATTTCAGAAAATTTCTTGAAAATATGCTCTCACAGAAAAATAATGATTTTATGTTCTAACAGGAAGAAAAGCCCAAAATATGTTTTTTCATATGTTCTTATGTTAATACATATTTCCCAAGGTCTGTTACCTTTCCTTTTATTTTATGTTAATACATATTTCCCGAGGTCTGTTAATTACCTTTCCTTTTATTTTCACGGGCAAGATTCACGGAGAGCTAGTATTTCATAATTATTTTCGATTATTAGGATCCAAAGAACGAAAATTCACATGTGCAATTATAAAATAACTCATCATTTATATTAAATAAAAGATATTAACCAATAATTAAATCATAATGATAATAAGTTATTAAATACCATAATTCCACTAATTCAGTATGAGTATTCATGTTGAGAACTCAGTACGGTTCTGTTTTTCAGTTCACAGTTGCACAGTGTTTAATAGGTTCACTGACTCGTGTTAATGCAGACAGTTAATTCAAAAATTCCTATGCTATTGCAATATAAATAAAAGATAATTATATCAGCAACAAATGTTAAAAACGTGCGTATTTGAAATTTTATTTTCATCTTTGGGTAACCACATGCAATGCCATTGTCTATATGGATGGCATTGCATCATAACCCAAGGCAAATTCAATTCAACTGTTACGGACCTGATGCAATGGACACTTAATGTGATTAAAAAAAAAACAACGAACGAGGGCCTTAAAATTAGTCTTTGGAAGATTTCGATCGTACCGTTTACCAGTAGAAGGAATTTCGACGACTTAAGCGATCTAACATTTGATGGAATAAGATTACCACTAGAGGGTGCAATAACCTACAAATTGATAGAATCGTGGACTGATCGGTTATAACTTTCACAATTATAAGACGACAAAGTTTGGGTACTGATCGTTGCATTATCTCTACAAGTCGGTTATTAGATCATCGATAACTTACGAAGCACTGGTGTGGTGGTGAACGACACTGTAGGTTAAGACAAAGCAGAAACAGTACTCCACAAAGAGCACTGCGTATCATGGCATAACAGGGGATATGAAAACGACCCCCCAAGTCCGGTGCTTGAGGGGCTGCTAGATCTTCCGTCACTAGAATTTATAATGCAAGCAGTGGTGGACGCTGCTGTTTCTGCTCTATCATCTGAGAACCCATAGTCCGAACATGGCAAAGAAAATATGTATCAAGATTGCAAATGATGAAATATTAGATCGAACTGTACATCTCTACATATACAGAAACTTTGAGGTCACCATATACTCAGGTTTGTGGAGAATCTAATAGTTATGTCGCGGATCTAGAGTTTCTGGAAATACAGGCGAAGCAATATACAGAGAAAGGTCTTTTTCAAAATGTTTTGTTCTTGACGCAGAATGCAAAACGATCTGAAGAATGACCTGGCCTTTGCAAATTTACTAGTTTTTCTGGCCGAAATATATGTAATTATCAATTGCGTACAGGAAATGAATGAAATACAATAAACTTTTTATACTAGCATTTTTATACTAAGCGACAGTAAGGCAGCTCTTCATACGCTTAACAATGCACTTCAGAGAAAAGCGTTGTAAGACCAAAATCTCTGATTTGCTGAAACTCTACAGGAAGAAAATCAAAACGATAACAGAACTGTTAAGAGGGGCACCTAGCCCCTGGGGCACCTAGCCCCTGGGGCACCTAGCCACTGTGAGGACACATACACTCTGTTTTTCGTAATGCTTGTATGATCAGGAGTATAATATTGCTCATTTTACACAATGTAGCTGTCATCCAATACGATGTAAAGAATTTTTTCGACGTATTAGGATTATTATTATTTAATGAGAATGTGTGATAGTATTACTTAAGACGTAAATAACTGTTTATTAATAATAATTAGATGAGTGAATTAATTTTTAAAGCATTTATTGATGACATATGTAACACCCAATTTGCTTAAAAAGCCCGGTAGGGCAGATGTGCATTTCTGGCATTAGGTGTAGCCGTCTTCAGTACATCAACGACTTTCGTGACCGCACCACGCCTGGCCTGTTTAAACTATTTTTAAATTTTCTATTAACATTACATGTGTAACAATTAGATGATTCTAACAGGTAGACGAAACTGACAACCTAAATGAGACGAAATAGTAGAAAGTTCTTATAGAGTAATTCCGTTTCAATTGTTAAAGGGAATAAAACACCTACTGTTTTGTCTCATTTGGGTTCTCCATTGCGTCTATCTGTTAAAACTCTAATTGTTACACATGTAATGTTAATAGAAAATTAAAACTTAGCTTAAGCAGGCTAGGTGTGATGCGATGATCAAAGTCGATACAGTATTCATGCACTGTAAACAGGGTTACTGAAGACGGCTACACTTAATGCCAGAAATGTGCATCTGCCCTACCTGGATTTTTAAGCTAACGGGTGTTACATGTCACCTGTTAGCTTTAATAATTAATCATCCAGTGATTATTATTATTATTATTATTATTATTATTATTATTATTATTATTATTATTTTAGAACGATATAATAATAATTTGCATAATATAACCAAATTACAACCCACCCCAAGGTTAACCACCTCGCATTTCCCTTGGTTTTATATAGAGTATATGACCAGTTGCGCTTCTTGTTATCTTTTGTCTATATGTATTACGTACATATATGACATGAAATATAAAATTGATAATTACCTTTGTCTAAGAAATATGGATATTGGTTATTTCGAAGTACTAAAATAACTTAAGACAATTATAGAGATTTTTTGTCTCCACACTCCTATTTACTACACTCTATGTTGAAAATTCCGTGCCTTTTCAAAACCAATTTCCGGATTAATTTCGTAGTGTAACTAATTTGTAATCCCTTTTTTAGTTTGTTATGTAACGCGAACACAAAACTCGGGCTTGGAATTGATCTGCCAGAAGTGGAGTCACAGTTTACTTGAAGTAGATCTCGCATGGTCCACTGCTACGGAATCACTTGACGCGGCTGTTATGGCTTTAGCTGAAAAAGCTGACGAATCACCTTTAAGGTAAATTTATCAGATCATTTCGAGAAAAAATCGGTATTTGTTACTTTTTTTTTTCATTTTGCAGTATAATAAATTTATGTGGTTCGTCTGTGAGTTTGGAGCCTGTCAAATCATTGTTGACCCGTTGTCCGAAATTATCATCAATCAATTTGCAATCATGTCGAGCACTGCCTCGTGGCATCAAACGTTCTTACACGACGGTGGAAGCTGTACGCGAATTACGTGCTACATTGATGAAGAGTGATAAACAAAAGAGTGATAATAGTGAGGATGAAAATGGAGGTGGAAATAATAATAATGGTGATTTATGATCATAATTTACTTATTATTAACATTAAATTACAAATAATAAATAGTTTAGTTGTTACAAATAATAAATCGTTCAGGTGTGGAGGGGGATTTGTGAGACGCATCATGCTCTTCCAGAAAGAGGCTAAGAAAATATATTACTACTTAATACTCCAAAACGGGCTTGCAGAAATAATCTGTGAGGGGTCTGGAAAAATCTGTAACTGACTTCCCCGGAAGATTACTTTCTTTAAATTAATGGTAGAGTTTAAACTTTTCTAAAACTTGAAATTAATGGTACTGGCTGCATTTTCTGGCGTTTTCTATGATTTGAAAGACGATGTATATTTTATGCAATATAAAATATGAAAATTATATGTTATTAGCTGAAAATCAAACGTCATCTGCTACTCGATTGGCAACACCAACTGGTTTTGCAACATCACCTAGCGCAGATAGTTCTACGAATACAATACCTACTACAGCCAACAATAATAGCGTTCAACCGGTAGACGAATCGTTGATTGGTGTTGCTTGCACATCAGTTTCTAATATCAGCTCTCCGGAGACAGCTATCAGTGGTCAGTCATCATCATATTCGCCGAATAATGAACAAACAATAAGCGGAAATGTTACTACTTATATGAATTCGATGGTTATGGCCGGTAAGTTGGACTTTATTTTGGAGTAAATTAATGTCAAAATATTTGTTCTCTTGAATTCAAAAATTCTATATTTTAGACAAAATTAGTTCAATTTTTTGGCCATTTTATTGACCGTATGAAGTTGTATTCTTAGATCTTTGATTGCATCTCGCTTGATATGTTAATCGAAAAGTTTCATTAAAATGTACTATAGATCTAATAAGTATAAGATAACTAATCTAATTATAACACCCTAATTCTTAACTAGCTATCGATATTAATTAAACTATGCAATACAATAAGTAGGAGAGAGTAGGTGAAAGGCATTCCTTTTTGTTCCTTAATCTTCTTAATTTCCTTTTTTCTGTTCGACTCTTTCTTGTACTCTTACTTCATATTCCCATTTTTTTATTTCCCTTAAAATTTTCTTCATCACTCCAACCCCTTTACCTTCCTAAACCAAACACACTCCCCAATTGTCAACCTCTTCTCTCTCGGGCTCATTCAACTCCATTCCTTTACATTCTTTCACCTAATGCTCCCATCTTTCCTCTTCCTTATTACAAATCCTAACATTCTTTTGCTCTCATCCATCCATTACCGATTTCCACTCTCTTCGCTTCCACATTTCGAAGCTTCCACATAATCTATTTATGCCTATCATTATACCTGTTTTTCCGTAATTCTTCTCTCTCTCTCTCTCTCTTGCTTTTCCACATTTTCTATTCTCTCTTCTACTTCATTTATTATGACTCTTCCATTCTTCATCTTATCATACCATCTGATTAAAGATCATCCTAAACTTTCAAAAGCTTTTTTTCTCTTTATAAACCAATCATTTCTAAATATACCATTTCTCACCTCATTGAATCCTGTTCTATATACACTCTTCACCAATCTATCACTCTCATCCATGAACTCATTCATTTTTACCATTTTTTTTAACCCAGCTACCAAACATTTATACTTATCGAATTCCTGCAAAACAATCTCACACGATGTAGATCTCTCAACTTCTATTATTCCCTTCAGACACCCTACTTACACTCGTTCTACCTCTTTCACATACTGCCCACACTTCAGCCCCGTACATCAGTATTCTTCAACACATAGGTCCAGAATATTTGTCCTCATTTTAACTGATTCCGCAAACTTTCCTTCCCATACACACCTCATTCTTTCCATTCCAGCCATACATATCATATCGTCCGCGTAACTCAGAGATCATATATTTTCGTTACCTAGAATTACTCTCTCCGTTTGTCCTTTTTTAAACACAACTTCTAAATG
>WYDF02001228.1:0-14119 GCA_009867245.2 Adranes taylori
AAGAATACAAAAAAAACGCAAAAAAAAAACAAATACAAAAAAAAAAAAAAAAAAAAAAAAAAAAAAAAAAAAAAAAAAAAAGTAATTGAATAATAAAGTTTTATATGTTTCTAATAAACTTCCAATGTGCAAGCACTTAGAACAAATTCATATTTTCAAAAATGAAGTAAACCATAATGCATGTACCATAGCAAAACATTACGTAATAAAATTGATTAAATTATTTTTATTCTCTGATATAATGGTATAATTCTTATAACACAAGGTATAATTCTTATATTATTTTAATCTGTTTATTAAATTATGCTTTTATATTTTATAAACTTCAAATATACTTTGATGAGTTCAGATTTCAGTTAAGTCCAGTATAGTTAAGCTCAGAAATACTCGTCATTGCAAATTGAAAAACGATTGAACTTAGTGGGAATTTTGACTTTACGAGTTGAAAGTCTTCGGAGTGGGGGTGTATTTAACGTCGAGAATATTGAAAGTATATATTTCTAGGGGTATTAATCACACCAGATACTTGAACGTACTTTAAATAATCATAACTCATAATAAATATTTCGATGCCAGGAAATCCTTTAAACTACATTCTATTATAAATATTTTTACGTCAATTTTTGTAAAATATTGTAAACTTTCAATATTAACATGTATTTATTAACAAATTAATTAACTATCAAATCCAACATATTTTTTACATTCATTCCTTGAAGTTATATTAAATTAAACGAAAGCAATTTTTTATTATACCTTTATAGTGAAATATAATATATAGGCAAATGTCGAATATTTGCTCAAATGAATAGTGCATGTACATTTTATGGATAACGCAGGGAAATTAGAAAAAGGTAGAAAGCTAGACATGACAAGAAGTAAAGAAATTCGCGACACAATGTCGGCGCATGGCAACTAGGGTCCTGCCAGCCGCGCTTGAGTTGCGAGGTTCGGTTTTGCGACATGGATTAGAGTGGGAATTAGATGCGATAGTACGTCGGTTATACGCAACGAATGCCGGCGTTAAATAAATAAAATAAGAAGAAGAAAATGCGATAGCGATAAGATTATTAAATGAGCATGAAAGGGATGGAACCCACATCGATCATCAGTAGGCAACAGATTTAGAAGAATAAAAAAGTAGGGATTTTTGGATACATTTAAGCAAAGGGCTTTTCGCTAGATTTTTAGTTGAAAATTCAAAAATATAAAACTAAGCTTTTGTGTATTACTATTAACTTTTTTCTTATTTTATTAAAATGGCCGAAGCGCAGATGTAAGTAATATTTTAATTATTTATTCAAATAGACTGAAAGTCACAAATTAAGTTGATGAATTTATGTACGAATTACTGCGTAGTCATTATACGTTACTGCGTAGTCATTATATTTATGTAAGAGTCGGGCTAAAACTTTATTGTATGAGAGTACATATTTACATAAAGAGAATAAATCATAACCAAATGGTGTTTTATTCAACTATTGGTTATGCATCCTCTTTTATAATTTAATGTTAAATAAAAGTTTGAATTTTGTGAAGGTTCTAGATGATTTACTAACGTGTAACGAACGTTGCCTTATTTAGTGGAGCGAGTTCTTTCGTACACCTATGAAGCTGATTTTAGTTATTTGTTTAGGAATAAAATTCACCCTATAGAAGTGTCGCCCCATTTTAAAGCGACAACCCTATAGAATTAACTAACGTCCAAACGAATTATAAATATTCCAATTAGGCAACCATAAATACATTTTAGTAATTTGATTAGTTTCAATTTTAATTACACGTAAATACTTTATAATATATTAGGCAAGACGTTTATAAAATTTATTGTTATTTTGATTTTATTATTAATTTAAAATCATTTATATTTTAGTATTGTATTAAAGCTTTTAAATTGTATTAAAGCTGTTTCAAATTCTCGTTCGTATGAAGTAGTTTTTATGTCGAAACAACATTTTAATATTTTCACCCGGATGAATTTCCATTTGTTGTTAGACTAAATGAAACGAATAAAGCTAATCTGATATATTTACAAATTATTTACAAAAACGGCATGATCATGAAATAATACTGTTTCATTATTTACATGAACAAGATAATGAATAGATAATAATCAGTAATCACATGTTAATCTAATAATAATAATTCTTGAATAATGTTTTTTCTCGATATTATATACTTGGATTGTATATTGTTTTTATTACAAGAGTCATTGTTGTAAACATCTTCAGCTATGCAAAGAGCGCACACTTATGGTATTGTTTATAACCCGTGCATCAATTATTAAACAACTTTGGAATTTAGTTTAGGAATACACTGTTTCATGTAGGAATACACTGTTACATGTAGTAGTTTGTTTACACATTTAAATGATCGCCTGTATTTTTTAACAACACTTTTATTATAATTTAATATACAAGTATTCCTCCAATACTACCACACTACACCAACAAAAAATTACATAGATGTTGATCCTTTTAAAAAAATCTTTAAAAAAAATCATTTTACAAAAAGATTAAATTTAGGTTATTTTTGAAATTTATTTAATTTTACATTTGTTTTAACTTTTTCCAATTTATGTTTTATTATATGTTTTATAATCTTTAAATGTTATATAAAACTAAAAATTTCCAATTTTTAATGTTAGTTCAAAGAATATTTTGATTGTACTGGAATTTCCTATTTCAAAGAAACATTTGTTTACTTTATTAAGATTTTAATAAGTTAAATATGTATTTTGTTGCAGTAAGTAATCTTCTACTTATACATGTCTTATATTTTTATTGCTTGTATTATCTCTGAAAAAGAACCGATTGTTAGTTCGAAATAATTGTCAGCACTTATTACAACTAAAATATTGAAGTTATTGGAATATTATTATCTAATTTTTATAGGTTTAGAAAAATATTCATCCTGTAATAAAGCAAATAATCAAAAACTTGTTGAAATCGAGCATCCGCATAAAGTTAATCAGAAACTGATAGATACAAAACACTCGCTTGGAACAAACCTATTACATATTAACACAAATAGCAAAACGTGTAAAAATGTAAAAAGGCAAGGGGACTTAGAACTATGTCACATATTAGTGCATTTTATATACAACATGTAAATGAAGTTATCTAATTATAAATTAACTATTTCGACAGCGCTACGAGAAAATTATTTAAGCGTTACTAATTTCAAATTAAAAGTGTTATAAAATGAAAATTACTCTTCATTTAAATGTTAATTTAAACAAACAAATTATTTACATGCAAATAACTAAATATTAAACTTTTTAAATATATAGTTTTATGTATTATTTAATTACCTAAATATAAAATATTTAGAGAAAACTCGGAGACCAAACGATGAGTATCTCGTATTTGAGGTACTCGTTGTATTTTAATATTTTAATAAAATAGCAAAAATTTTAATTACTCCACCATCTCTTTTGTTAATACAATTTTCTCTGAAACTGTAAAAAAGTCAAAGTGCTAGAGTCAAAGTCAAAGTGCTGAAAGTGCTAGAGAATGTAGAAAAGTCAAACGCCAGATGGCCAAAAGCTACAAACCTCAAAAGAATAGAAGGCCAAAAAGACAAAACGCTAAAAGTTCAGAAAATGCCAGAAGGATCAAAAGCTCTAAAATCAGAAGGCAAACAGATCAAATGACAAACAATAACACGTGCACAATAATTGATGCCACATAAAAAAGCTTCAAAAAACCTTAGTTCAACCTTAAATACTTTCAAAAACCATATTTATGCTATTCTATCTTCAGAGTGGGAAACATATTTCGAACCTTGATTCGAACACCTTAAAAAGTATATCAAGTTTAAGAACAAAGATGATTGAAAACAATAAGAACAATTTTAAGTTTTTGTAGGAACTTAAAATATCCCTCGTAAATGATTGCTTTCGTTTAATGATTTTGAAAGTATTTGCGAAATAAAAAGAGAGGGAGCGTACGCCACTGCCAACAAACTAAATCTTCCCGAAAAAATACCATAGTAATGGTCCTGTCTGTCTCGCGTGCTGGCACATTATTTTAACGAATTCCGAACTTATTTCACGAGACGTGGATTGAAAGCCTTCTAAGATCATTTGCCAAAATGAAACTGGCGTGGCGCATAGAATAAACTTAGCGAAAAGATTATTTCCTCCTCGTCTCTAAACCACCTATCTCTCTAGCATCGTTCATGTCTTTAACCTTTAAAACACTTTTAGAAGAAAGCGCACTCCTTCTCGTCCTCTCCGCGTTTGTAATAGTGATCGAAAATAAACTGTCATGGTAAGTACAGTTTTGGATTTATTATATGATTTGACATAATGAGTACATTAATAAATATGGTTAATAAAGTGCCTTTATCAACGAGATTTGAACGCAAACTTGAAAATATCTCACGTGAGCTTTAATTGTTGAGAGACTAATAACAGTCAATAATGTCGCTTGTAAATAACGCAGAAGAATATTGGTTCAAAGCGCAAGATATTGCTGTGTATTTGAAAGTATAAAAATACTGACCAAGCAATTAGAATACTCGGGTTGGAAGGGTGCCTAAGTGGAAGTGTACATGGAATGAATTGAAGCCCCCCTCTACGATCTAGTGGACTTTGCGATAGCAAATAACTGGCAACATTCTACTACTTTTATATCCGAACCAAGTCACTACCTTTAATTCCATTAATTAGAAAACGAAGTAAAAAATTGAATTTGAAAAATAGAAATATGAAGATTTTCACCAACGCAAGGCTATACGTTATTCGATACTGCAGAATGTAAACGATGCATTGACCAATTTACTAGCAGTAGAAAATCAGTAAATAATGGATATCTACAGTGCCATCAATGCTTTGAACAATTAACTAGTGATTCCAAACGATACATTAGCGATCGCGAATAAAAACATTCTACGCATATATGAGTTATCAAAACAATACCAAAATGAGATAGTAGTCCTAACTCATCGATGTGCAGATAATGCATAGAATTTGTTGCAAACCCTACAGAATCCAAATTATTTCATAAATTACTCATGCATTTATCAAAAAAGTCTAATACTGAGGATGATGGTGATCAATCTAGCAGCCAAATGTTCAATCCGTCTATCATCAGAAATATGTACAGAATAGAATTAACATTTTGATTTGCTTAAAGGAACAGCAAAAAATTGACAGGTCGATAAATATTGTGTCTAGGAGTCCACAAAAAGTATAGGTTGAGAATGTGTGCGGAGTTAGTATTCGGATTGTAGTTCCTGGCTCTGGAGAAGGCCAGCAAATACGCAGCATATCCTCTAAGAAAGAACACACCTAGTGGATGGAAAAGTGCCTAAAGGGAATAGGATAGTGTTCTGAAGGGTACATGAACTTAACGGCTAATAGCGAATGTCGCACCAAATAGGTAAACCCAAAAACGGTACTAGCAACTACTAACTACTACACCAATGGTATGAAAGACAGTGTTCAACACACCATCTTTAACTGAGAGCCCTGGTATACCGAACAAATGGTTCACAATCTGAATATTGTGAAAATATATTTCCACTCTTATTATTTCTGATTATTATATCTGACAAGTTATCAGTTAACATGGTGCATTGGCCCCTCAGTTGAAATTTTGAAATTACATTCATGTCAACTGATTATCTAATATTTTACTAGATTCAGTGGAGAAAAAATAGCTCACATAAAAATTTGCTTAAAAATGATGATATATTATAATACAAGGCTGTATAAACCAGTAGGTTAAAGTAGAAGAAAAAGCTTTGACTGGTTTACATATGACTTAACGAATAGATTTTTTACTATAGAGGGGCGATAGAGGGCAAGATTGTTAGCTCTGGCTTAATAAATATAGAAGTATGGAGGATAAGAGGAAGTGCGTAGTTGAGCCCTTCAAAAACTACCCTTAAAAATCTTAAAAAGCATCGCACTTCCAGAGGTAGAATATCAAATCGTTTTTGATAGCATGAAAAATGAATTCCGACAGCTTATGTAAGATTGTGAGTTGAATATCGTGGTAAGATAATGAGATAAGATTGAGTTCGGATAGAATTATTCATCGACTTAATTTAAATATATTTATTTTATATGATTTACTTTCTAATATCACTATTTTAAATATCACCATAGAATTCTAAGTTTATATTGGCCAATATAAATAGTAGGTGTTTGATCCTATCTTTTTAAAATTTTGGGACCAGTGCAATCGCCTTACAGGCAAAAATTCGACCACCAAATCCCATCTAATCAATCTACATGGGCAAATAATAAATAACCCGCCAGAAAATCCAATTATTTTCCTGATCATCTTGTATCAGCCTAACAAATTCGTAGCAACCCAAACTTTGACAATCAATTTCAAACTGACTCAGATGAATTTGTCAGAAACTTAGGCGTTCGTTACACTAAATTCCAGAATTCCCTGAAAACAAATAAAATCATCTTCCCTGTCAGCTTTGAAGAAATATCTACAATACTTTAATTGTGTAAAAACACAGCTGCCGGAATTGATAATCTAACCCGCCCCTTACTAAGAAATGTCCCACCTGAAACCATCCGACAATTTCGCGATACTTTTTACCACTTCCTCCTGTTGTCACATGTCTCAGTAGAATGGAAGATTTCCCAGTAGAATGACAAAGAGCAAATAGTCTTGATTCCCAAACCTAGGAATGATACCAAAAACGTTTCGTCATAGCGTCCAATAACTAAGGCGTAATTACTAAGGCGAAAGAATAATCATAGCTCCAATACGAAAAGTTCTGGGAACCAACAAAATCTTACAAGATAATCAATTCGGTTTTATAGCCACGCGCTCTTTACATGACCTCCTTCTAAAATTCCAAATTGATGTTACTCGCGCTTTAAATAGCACACACAGTGCACTGGCAGTAGTTCTGGATATCACTCAAACCTTCGATTCAATATGACATGTTGGACTAATTCGCAAAGTCCACTGAACCTATTTCATCTCACTCTAATCCATCTGGTCCAGCCAAACTTGGCCTACCGTAGAGCCCAAACCAAAATAGGAGACACTTTATATAGAACCATCCGCCCTCAGACCCAAGTCCCATAAGGCTCTATCCCCGCTATTCTTACGTTGTCCCGATCCCCAGGGATCCCAATTGTCACAGCGCTCTTTATGCCTACGACACGCCATTCTGGTCCTGCAGTAACTCAATCTAAAATAATCAAAATTCTCTCAACTTGGAATGGGAGTAGAAATAGCTCGTAACATCCAACCCAAGCAAGACCCGAGTCATCTCCCCCAATCTGATCAAGAACCCCCAATCTGATCCAGAATCGGCACAAAGATTATGTGCGGCTCCAAATGTGGGAAAAATCGATCTCACATACCTACTGGAACATTTAACTGGAACTCCGATTTAAAACAAAGTCTTGGTAGAAAAGGCAACGCGCGAACAAAATCTCTGTTTTGAGAGGACGATTCCGAGGATGTGACCCCAAAACAGTCAAACACAACTATAATACTTACGTAAGACCTATTATTGATTAAAGATCAACTTTCTATTGACAGCAATCAATCACCAAATCCACA
Organism: Adranes taylori; assembly: GCA_009867245.2. Classification (NCBI taxonomy): domain Eukaryota; kingdom Metazoa; phylum Arthropoda; class Insecta; order Coleoptera; family Staphylinidae; genus Adranes; species Adranes taylori. Next base: position 7,551 of record WYDF02001228.1, read on the forward strand.
ACCAAATCACATACGCAAGAAGAATTTTACGAAGAAGTGAACCAACTGCACTATCGATTTTGTAGTAATATTTTGTACGAGTATTGTTCGGATACTTCCACTTCTGACCGACTAAAACATCTTTAGTTCAAATAGACTCACAGGCGCAGGGCCCAAAGCAATATAATAGCTTTTTTGTAATATAGTAAGTAGAATTTGATAGCACTGGGACATATTAAATCACTGCTTTAAGCGCCCAACAATTAAATTCCCCCACTCCACTGCTCAAATTATCAGATCGATGTAAAATACCCAAGAAGATTTTTAGGAACTTCTAAAATCCATTCCACCGTCCCTTAGATAACTGCCGTAGATGGGGTTGACTCACTCTTTCTCAGTATTTACCTACCACGCGGACAGTTCCGCTGTCCAGTTTGCCATGGCCTATGATAGCTCTTGAATCTTTTTCTTTGACTAATTTTTAACAAAGCAGCCTCCCGTGCTAGGCTGACACCTTGCACACTATACTTTTATCAGTTGTTAAATCTGATTTAATTCGACCTGTTGACCAGTTGACGAATTGATTTGATTTGACCTTTTGATCTGATATGATGTGATTAGAGAGATTTGAAGTTCCAGCGTGCGGTCTCACGTTCAGCTGACTTGGTGCCGGAGGATGACTTTTCCGCAGGATACTAATATCTGCAATAATTAAGATATTAGTTTGCGGCATTTATGACTATCGCTAAGAATCCCAATTAGCAGATCGCGAGTGGGAGTCTGCCACAATTTGTAATTCAGAATTAAGTCGGGTCACCTAAACACATTAAATAATAGAAATCAGTATATATTACTTTTATTTTATACTCATGAAAATAACTATTAGCAAGCGATGAATTTTAATACCAATTCTCCATCAATTAAAATAAAATTTAGTGACAAGAATAAATTCCTAATGAAATTAATGTGTTTGTGATTTTTAAACTAGTCAATGAAATATAATAAAAAACTTACATTTGTGCAGTAGCCATCACACCACTATACTATATTTTTGGTTTATTTTTGTAAGTCAGAAATTCTACAATCAATTGGTTGTTGCGGTCATAATAATTCGTTTTTTATGGGATTCGTCCTCTACATTAGCTTTCGACCGCAAGTTACCTTTCAACAGCTGTTCGGTACTTGCTATAAGTTCCCCTTCCAATTTTCTTCACCTTTGACTCCTTTACTTAGTGGCCATTCAACACCATTCTCAGGTTTCCCTACTCTTACGCCAGCCGTCGAAAAGCAGCTCGTACGTAGAGCTAGCACGGCTTAACCAGGCCAGGCTGGGCTAGACATCTTTTCTTTGATTGATATTTTGTTTTGACTAGGTGGAAAGTCGTAGAATGCACTTACGTCACATAGTTAAAAAGCTTATTTCATGTGATTTCCAAAAAGGGCTAAAAGAAACGTATACGACTTTTAGTTTTTGAGTTTAAATATACTTGCGTAAGTTTTTGAACTGTTCATTTCTCGGCAAAAAACGTTAATTTTAGGATGATTTTTACGGAAAATTTTTAGACATTTCTATTTATTGCCCTTCAATGAATACAGATAGCATCATGTAATAGGGATATGTTATGCAAAACATTGTTTATATGTAAATACAGTTTTGTACGCGCTTATTGCAAAAACCAGGTCATTAAATATGTTGAGCAGCTAGCTTTTTGCATTATACGCTAATATTGTATTTTACGTGGAAAGTATAACAGATGAACACATTTTGTAAATATATTAGTTTTTGACAAATTCTATACTATACTAACACTTCTAAGGTATCTGCATTCAAAACTGTGAAGAATTGAATTACTTGATTCACCCCTATTGTTAAAAAAGTAAAATTTTTTTTATGAAAAGTAAAAATTGTTCTATTTTTTAATTCTACATTGTTTATGATAGAGTCCTAAAGGCAAAAAACTTTAATTCGGGCTTGGAATCATTTTGGAATAAAATGCACACGGAAAAACAGCCGAAAATAGCTGACTTTACGTCGGCTGTGGACAAATAATCGATCGACTTATAGCAGTTTGTGGATACTAAACGACTTTTCCACTGGTAACCCGCTATCGACCCCAGTTTGTAACACTTCAAAAACTGAAAATCAAAATTTCGTGTTTTAAACGTGTCGAAAGGATTTCGACAAAGAGTCTATCAACCGAATTTCAAGCTTCTGCATTTAACAGTTTCCGAAATAGCCTAAAATTTGTAATCCCCTTTTGAACCCCCTCTGGGGTGAATTTCGAAAGATCTCCTCCTAGTGGGAGCTTACGTCATGAGGAGAAGCGTTTTCCAAATTTTCAATTTTCTAGGTGTAGGGGTTTGGGTTGGGCATTGATGAGTCAGTCAGTGAGTGTATCGGCCGTATCCTTACATATATATATATATATAGATATACGGCCCCCGCTTTTAACCCTTCAAGAGCTGAAAATCAAGATTTCGTGTTACACGTGTTTAATGGATTTTAACGAAGAATATTCTTGCCAAATCGCAAATTCCTAAGCTAATTGGCTTCTGAGATACGGTAATTTTAATTTTTGTCATATTGTCTTTTTACCCCAGTTTTTAACCCTTCAAAAACTGAAAATCAAAAGTTCGTCTTACACTTGTCGAATAGATTTCAACAAGGTGTGTTCAGCGGAATTTCAAGCTTCTACGTTTAACCGTTTCCGAAATAGCCTAAAATTTTAACCCCCGTTAGGGTTGAATTTCGAAAATTCCCTTCTTAGTGGGTGCTAACGTCATGAGAAGAAGCCTTTGTCAAATTCTCAAGATTCTAGGTCTAAGGGTTGATAAATCAGTCGGTGAATCGCGCGTATCCTTTTATATATAGAGATTTGTACGTTAATACTCGATATTGTTTATGATTCCTTATTCATTTTTAGGCTAGAAATATTATATTATATAATAAAAATTATGTTATAAATAAAATATTACTAATAATTAAAAGTTTTCGGTTGTTGGACAATGGCTTTTATTCACTGGATATACACTAGATTTTCGTCTATATCAGTCGACGTTTCGGTTCTCTAGTTCTCGGTTCTCTAGGACAATGGATGTACGATATATAAAAAGATGTTGCAATGTTACAATATATGAAAAGGTATATGTAACTGCTTAGTGACCCACAGAATCTTAACTAAGAGTGTACGTAATAAAATCGTGTAAATAAATAAATAATTGAGTCAATAGAGAATTTAACAATAATAATTATTATAAATAGCGGAATACAGTGGAATAGCTCAAATACCATATAAGCGGCCTTGAATGTTTATCAATTGAAATGATTTCGAACCAGTTTAAATAAAGTCCGCAATTCATTACAATGTCTGCAGTCTATTTCTCTGCTTAAAAACTTTCTAATTACGAATAATGTATTACAAAATTCAATATAAACACATTTTTAAATTGTTACTGAGACTAGGAGTCGCTGAGTCTTTAGACCAAGTTTAGGGTTCCAAGCATTCCTAACTAGACCTGCCGAGTCCAATTACTCGGTCACAAAAACCCCTAATTTCGAAAATTGGTGCTCTAAGGAGAAATGGTCTTCTGGCCTGTTAACCAGAGGACTAAAAGATCCGGTAAAAAAGAATCACGACATCAAAATATGACTGGATTTTGGTGTCCAAGAAAAACTTCAACAGTTTTCCGAGGAAATCAACCCCTAGAAGCTAGAAATATTAATGATGGAGAATGGGCCGAAGACATCGTGTTACTGTTGTACGTTTGTTGGTTGTATGTCTAAAGTCTGTATGTCTGAAGATGACCTGAAAGAGTACAAACTACAATTCGTGCAATGTAATTGTTTAGCCAATATATCAGTGATAAATTACGTCCAATTGATTGTATCACATCACCAAAATGTAGCGCTTGAACTCAATCAAATCAATTAGTTTTATGCTCACAAAATACTTTTAAAAATAGCAGAATAGAAATGATTTCCAAATCTATTTCTGTATCTATGCAATAAATATTAGTATAAATTTAACAATATTTTATGTAACTAATTTCCCCATGAAAAAAAAACAAAATATGCTACTTAATAATTCACATATTGAGAGCTTTTGTAATTGAGCGTAAATTTCCCAGGTTTATGTCTCTCGTTAAAAATTTAACAGAGAAATAAAAAAAAAAGAAGAAATAAAAAAACCTCAAGTAAGAGTGCGTTCAGTGTACCGATATAAATAATAAATCGCATTCATTTACGGCATGGAATTTTTTATCAGTTATAATTCACATTTACAGAATATTTCTGTAGTCCAATGGAGCTACTAAAAATATATTATATGACTTATGTAAATGAATAGGGAAGGCTATATATAGTTTGAAACTATTTCTAATATAAATTTTTTATGGGCAAGACCTCAGCTTGATTTCGATAGATATTTGTGTTTATTTTATTATAGCAACGAGTTGGAGATTCGCTCTAATTTTGATCTAGAATTATTACTTTTCAAGTAATAATTTACCTATTGCAAATTAACTCTAACGATTTATACTTTTGGCAGTTGGTAAATTTGGTCCCGGCAGGTAGCGGATAAAGATTTATTTTTATATACTATTGGTATGTACGTGATTGAGATGGTTCATGTTTTTACTTAAAATTGCTATTTATTCTGATGGGACTTAAATATTTTCAGCAAATATAGATGTTTGTATTATTTTGTGCAAATGGAAAACAGTTATTATAAACAAAGATAAGTATAGCTTTCAAAACTGGTGAGAAGCGATGGGCTTGCCCAAACAAGAAGTGCAAATGGTTCGTTCTAAGTTTAGGTGCGATGGACAATGCAACTGTTACCAAGCATATCAAGGACCATTATTAACATTTTTTCAAAAGAAAAGCTGTTGAAAATTTATCAGAGAGGCCTACTGAGAGAAAAATTTTCAAGATACGTTTGGCATTCTAATAGAGTCCAACATTGAAACATCCAGAGTTTCTTGCAAATCAAGTATTGAATTTTTGGCAAGGGTCACACGAATATATTTAGATGGCATATTTAATTACTGCCCACAGTATTTTGTCAGTTTTTTAAGTTAACCCGGATATTATGACGGACACAATATTCCTCTAACTTTTTCCCTATCACCCAATAAACGTAGTGAATGAAAGGTATGAAAAATAAAAATCTTGCATATTGTAATAAGAATCTGCAAGAAAAATTCTACTAAATTAGATATTTCTGAGGTGGTTATTGATTTCAAATAAGGAATCCATAAGGCTGTTGAACATATATGGTCAGTAAGTAAAATAATCAGATGCCGATTTCATCTTTTACAGTCACGGTACAGAAAAATTCAGCAATACAGGTTGGTAGTTTGTTAAGATGAATTTTCCGAGACGAGCAGATGGCTGAGAATATGACTTTGCCCTTACTTTCTTAAATCGTCTTGAAGTCAGCGAATGTTTTGTGTTTGATTTACTATTAATAGTAGCAGACGATGAAAAGATTCGGAATTATTCCGATTATTTAGTAGACAATCTGAGGAGTCGTTGCTTTCTCCACTACTTTGGGTTCAAAATTCGATAGAACCTACGTGGACTACGCAGTAAATTTTTTTACAGACATTTTTACAGACATTTCACCGATTCGTTTTATAAAGCCTAACCAAACATTTCCAGTTTCATTGATAAGCTCAAAGATTTTCAAATGGAAACTTACGCTAAATTACAAAGTGTACGTTCGATTTCTCAAGTACACAATAGTAAAGTTAACAACTGTCAACAATTTATTAGGGAAGATTATTAGGAAATAGTATTAGGGAAGAATCTGTCAAACCCGCCAACCCGCAAAGATCTTGACTGTAGTTCTAAACGTAATCTTCAAATTCACGCTGTAATTTGTGAGGTATATCAGAAATAGTCGCACGCCTTTCCATCGAAATCCAATATGGTGGATGACAGGACAAGTTCGGTTTGGGATTCCCGATTAGAATTCTCTAAATTTTTTAATACCTGAATTTTTTTATTATATTTATTGTCTCTCACTCAAGGGTGGAACAAGAAGTTACTACCTGTGTGTTTAATTATCTATTTTATAATATGCTGGAGTTCCGCTAGTTTATAGCGTGTCTGGTTTGTAGTTGGCTTATGGCAGTCTATTTTATAGAGTAATTTGATTTATATCAATTTTCTATATCTATGAGTTTAAAAATAAAACACCACATAAATTTGGTACATTTATTGTTTAGCTCTTATTTACTAAATAGGAACAAATCTACCGGGTTTCATTTGACATGTTAAATTATGTAATCAAACGGCACATTAATAAAAAAAAACTGGTATTTTTTGCCTCGACCCCCACCCACCCCTCCACCAGAGCACACGCCTTCCCGCGCCATTCATTTTGTCATTCATTTTTATAATAGTTGTTAAATGATGAGTAGTTGTGTTTCTTCAGGGTTATATCGGGCGTGGTAGGCATTTCAGTGTGCCAACGTTTCGCCAAAGTCACATCTGGCATTGCCAAGGTTTAGAGAATATCTTAGAGAGGCTTACGAGGAATATCTTAGAGAGGCTATCACTCATCAGATTACATTCGCGGAAAGCT
>WYDF02001239.1:0-15941 GCA_009867245.2 Adranes taylori
TGATATTCACTTGAATCATCCCAATAGAGATACTCCATGAAACGTAAAAATAGAGTGAAATCTGTAAAAATCCACAACGGGAAAGCCATATTGCAATTGATTTACAAATGTGCTTAGCCACTCTCTGCCTAAGCAACTCATAATTTTTTTATTTGCGAAAACGATAATAAAGAATTTATTTGATTTTGTATTTGATTAAAAAATGTCCATTTCAGTTGCACATAGTACTTAAGATGCGTAATAAGAAAACAAATGTGGCCCAAATCCATTCGTCTTTTTCCAATGCGGCCCAGCGATGCTGAAAGGTTGGACATCGCTCGTCTAGATGCTTAGGTGCAGTCAAAGATACTTATCACCAAACACGCCAGAGTCCCCTATTAAAGAATCACTTCAAAGTTCTGGAAATTACTTAAAAGTTAATTTTTCAAAAAAATGGACGAGAGCGGCATGAAGCTGCGACAAATCGGACAACAAAAATGTTTGCATCTATCATTTGCAAGTATATCATTTGCAAATTAAAATCATGTGTTAATTGTTTAAGTCAAATTGTCTAAATAACTAAGTGTTTGAAAGCTGGCACGGTTACGTGCCAAAGAATCAACGATATATAACGCGCAAAAAGCCACAGAACTGAGAGTAATAACAGATTAAGAGTAATCTGTTTTGCATCGCGCTCTATCTACGCGTATGTGCCACGCGTAGATAGGTTCAAAAACACAAGGTTCAACGGAAAAAGGTTCAAAAACACAAGGCACAAAAAGATATAGCTACCAACACTATATAATTCACCAACTCATCACCAGTTCCAGGCTGAAGAGGATGACAAATCCTAAAGCCTCATACAATAAATTCACCAACTCCCAACAGGGAGTGGAGTTTAGTGGGTAAAAATCCCACAGTGTTGGATGCAATCGGGCACTGTGGATCCTCTTTTTGAAGATTCTCTTTTGAAGATTCTCCACTTCCTACGCAAAACAAAAAAAGATATAGCGCGATTCACAGTTATTGCTGCACGTTTAGAGATGTTGTTTATGTAGTTAGGTTATACTTGCCAGGGTTGCTATATATACATGCAATCGAGTCTAGTAGGTTAAGCACGTTAAGATTAGATTACATTAGTATAGCTTAGACTAGGATCGGTTGGGTTTGGTTATGCGAGCCTTATTTCTCTGTTCGACATGCGATTCTGGGAGTCTGGTGTGCGAAACACGCCAGGTTCCACGCCGCTTAAAGTTTTTGGAATACTTGGAGTTTTAATTTTTTTATTACATTCGACTCCAACAATTAGCTTGTACTTCAAAATGAAATTTCCTGGTACTAAAAAATATGTTACCAAAAAGAATGTTTTTATTTTATTTTTTTCAGATTTACATAAATTGTTTTACAAGAGTTAGATGTATATAATTTATTTTCGTTTTAATTAGTAATTGGATGTTCTTCTTCACCTCAGTTGTCTGAATTTTCAGTTATCATCTATTCAAACGGTTATGCTTCATTTAGTTTAGAAGTAACCAATTCAAAGGCATCAATTAATTTTTCTAAGGCTTCGTTAGCAAATTTCGAAGCTTCCTCATCGAAAACTTTCCTTTTGCCTTTTTTTTGAGCCAATGCGAAACCATCGAGTGCTGTGTTTATTGCCGTATTACCTTGGTGCAATAGAATTTTTATTCTATCCAACTTTTCAACATATTTAGTCGTAGTGTTTTTGGAAATACCTTCACCACCTAACTCCCCCAGTAAATTGTTAGCGGTACGTTTGAATCGATCACACCAAGATTTGTAGAAATTTCTAATTTTGATTCTATAACATTGTGTATAGATACATATCTCTTTAACATTCTCCCATTCATTTAGCGGAAGACCTCTGATTTTACCAAAATTCTTTTCTAATTCGTTGTTTAAGTCATCTAAAGGTTCTTCTAAGTCGTTTACTTTTGAAACTTTAACTTTCTGTATAATAGTTCTTAAACAATCCTGATTCGTTTTCATCTGTTTTTGTACATCTTCAAGTTGTTTTATTAGTTCAACGAAAACTTGTTTAGAACCTTTTTCTACCAAACATGGAGACCTCTCTGATTGCAGTAAGTCTCGACAAAAATGTTTTTTTCTGTTTTCTGTTAAATCTGAAATGTTGAGGAAAATGTAATATTTTTAGGCCAAATCGGAAGTTTTAAACCTCTATTTGTAATACTAAAAAATTCGTGGACATGAGCGCTACCCCATCTTTCATATACTGTAAGTCATACCTTTTATTATATTTCACATAAAACAAAAATGGTCTTTTTATTATCTTTGTTTTGATTGTCAACTAATGGAATCCTTTTGAAATTTTCTAACAAGGCAGTGTAGCGTGCTCTTCAACTTTTGAATTTGCCTACGCACGCATTCGTCAACATATCAGTCCCTTGGTCCCCGTATTTGCTTTGTTGTCCGCTTTGCCAAATTTCGCTTTCCCGAAAGCAGTCTGCGCACTGCTTTCAACTTTTGAATTCGCCTACGTACAAATTCGCCAACTCCTTAATCCTCCCGTCCCCATATTTACCTACGACTTGGCGCGGACAGCCGAAAAGTTTAAAACTTGTCGATTTACATTAATTTTTTATTTATTTCTATCTTCTATAGTTTCTGAGATATATCGAGAAGTTTGTCAAACTTTAAACGTGGAAACAACGCGTTTTACAACAGTTGGAGACATGGACTAATGTCATTCGACGCCTCTTTGAATTTCTTTCCACGCCTCTGAAATATGTATAAATGCATTGCAGTGATGTGATTACAAGAGAGTGTAAATACAAGTATCTTTCTTATACCTATACGTATTTCGTACTCACATGGTATATGAAAATTAAAAAACATATTGTAACGAGTGAAAATATACTTTCAATACTCTCATACATTTTCAATGAAATATCTAAGTTGTTTAAATATTATTTTCTCTCAATCTAGTTAGTTGTATAAGTTAAAATATTATATATTTATTTATAGATTCATATTAAATTGAATTCACCTTTAGTATGTAAACTTAACGTTACGGAATAGAACATTTACTTAAGCGTTGCATTTTAAATCAGACATACTTGGATTTCGATTATTGTTTTTTGTTGACGAGAAATATCACATCTTCACGCTTGCAATTCTTTTAGTGCATTTTAAAACCAGACATACTTGGATTTCGTTTATTGATTTTTGCTGACGCGAATCTTTACGCTTGCAATCCTTTTACTTCATTTTGAAAATCAGACATACTTGGATTTCGGTTATTGTTTTTTGTTGACGAGAAATATCACATCTTCACGCTTGCAATTCTTTTAGTGCATTTTAAAATCAGACATACTTGGATTTCGATTATTAATTTATGCTGACGCGAATCTTTACGTTTGCAATTCTTTTAGTGCATTTTAAAATCAGACATACTTGCATTTCGATTATTGATTATTGCTGACGCGAATCTTTACGCTTGCAATTCTTTTAGTGTATTTTAAAATCAGACATACTTGGATTTCGATTATTGTTTTTTGTTGACGGGAATTATCACATCTTCACGTTTGCAATGATTTCAGTGCATTTTAAAATCAGACATACTTGGATTTCGATCATTGATTTTTGCTGACGCGAATCTTTACGCATGCTATTCATTTAGTGCATTTTAAAATCAGACATACTTGGATTTCGATTATTGTTTTTTGTTGACGCGCATTATCACATCTTCACGCTTGCAATTCTTTTAGTCCATTTAAAAATCAGATTAGCTATGCTAGTTTCTGCCTTGAATTAGAATCACCTAGTTCTTTTAATTTCGTTGTTGAATTATAATTTACCCTAGATTCTGATCATAATTTAAAATAAGTTTTTAAAATTTTGTTATAATTCAAAATAATTCTTTTTAAATTGATTTTCTGGGGTGAAACATATCAAAAAGCACTAATATATTATCAAAATTCATTTAAATGGAAATTTCAATAAACGAATTTATCAATTGAAACTTACCTCCATATTTAAACAAAAAAGAAATGAACAATATTATCAAATATATCTTCATTTTTTATTTTTACACAGAAGAAGTGAGTTGTTTGAATGTATAATGATCTTTATATATGGTAAAAATATTCAAGTAATAAAAATTAAGCGAAATGCGAAATTAATGATTCCATAAAAATAAAAAAAAAACAAAGTAATAAATTTACTATGATAGGACAAAAAAGTAAAAACTAATAATTGTGTTATAGTTATTTTGTTTGTTTTATGGCCAACGTTGTACTTATCTGTTAACATTGATTTTACAAAAAAAAAAAAAGATACTCCACAAATGTTGACTAAATATTGGCCATCTAGAATGACCTTGAATTGATCTGGAAACTGCTCAGCAATCTTCTTTAAAAAATATTTAACTTGTTTTTTCCTGAAAAGTTGAGCGAATTTCATTAATATTATCTTTGAAATAGTCTAGCAAAAATTTTTGTTTCAGTAAGGCGCCATTAATTTATCGAATATTTGTAGAAAATAGTAGCTTTAGTAAAGATCTCAAAATTCTTTTCGGCGAGTTTTGTGGAACAGTTACCGGGTTCATATTGTAACGAAAAAAAAAATGCACTCATTTTAATTTACTTCCATTCTAATTCTCTAAGTACTTTCAATACTTACAAAAAGTAGGATCTAGTTAATAAAATATATAACTCTTCCTATCTGAGTGATATGTCATTAAGAAGCCACATCCTTCATTCGCCATTTTTATTTCCGTAATACTCTATGCGAATGCATGTTATCTCTTTTTAAAGTAGCACATGTATTAGAATTGCTATATAAATAATATCTGCATTGTTGTCACTTAGATCAAATTTTCTATTGGTGTAAACAAACAATTGTTGAATTTCGAAATAATTAATATTTGTTATATAGTTATCATAAAACTAGTACTGCCGTTTAATTGTTTGCTTTGGTAATACGTACGTGTTCGTTAGTATAAACGTTTTAAAATTAAAATTAAAGGACAGTAATATAATTGATATTAGTAATAGTAATTTATACAAGGTAGTTAAGCATCTCGAGGTTATTAAACGATACAATTTTCAAAGAATATGTAAGTAACTTAAACGCTGAATATCCCAATGAATTTTTTTGTGACGAAACATTTTTTGACGAAGATTGTTGCCAAAGGTTCTGGGGCCAACAACAAATTTTGGCAAGATTATACTAACAATTTTGATTTAGACCCAAATAAAATTAGCCTTGGTAAACAATACATAATATTTCATGCAGGATCCAAAGCAGGTTTTGTAGAAAATATTGGCCTAATATTTTCTAGATCAAAAGTGACAAAAGACAAGAGATGCTAGAAAACTTATGTAGCCCCTCAACTATCGTAATGGACAATGCATCATACCACTCTCAAGTAAAAATACAGAAACCCACATGTTCCTGGTCCAAACAGCAGCTAATAAATTATCTAACTAATAATAATGTTAAATTTCAACCCAACTCAATAAAGTCCGAACTTTTACAGCTTTGCAAACTTCATTCCAATGCTAGAAAGGCAAGCTATATCGTTGACGAATTGGCACATAAATATGGTCATCAAGGATTAAGATTGCCTCCGTATCATTACCAATAAAACCCAATTGAAATGGTATGGGGGATTTGCAAAAATTATTATGATAAAACAAATGCAACTCTAATCCGAAGAAACGATGAAACGGTTCACAACTTATGGGAAGAACTTGTATGAAGAAACTGTGCCGAACATTGCAAAGATATAATTAAAAGTGATTTGTGGAACGAAACGTTATTAGAAGATATAAGGCCTTTATTATTTGTGGTAAATGCTGGAAGTTCAGGCGAAGAATCAATAAGTTCTTTAGAGGGTTCGGAAAAAGAGGTTGCCTTGAATGAGATGAATGAAGATGAATCAAGTTGCAAACCGCTCTATAAAATGATTTATTATCTTACAATTTATATTATTTTGTATTATTTTATTTTATATTATTGTACAATTTTGTATTGTAAAACATTATTATTTTGAATTTTATTTTATATTACTTTAAATATTATCATTTTTTATTATATTTTGTATTACTATTACTATACAATTTTATGTTATTGTACAACTATTATCTTGAATTATAATTTGTATTATCTTACGTTGTAAAACAAAGTATTATTTTACAATATTATCTTTTTGTATTATATTTTGTATTATTTTATTTTATTTTATTCTACAATTTTGTACTGCTGTACAATATTATTATTTTGAATTATATTTTGTATTATTTTGCAATATCATTTCGTATTATATTTTCTATTTTTGTACAATATTATTATTTTGAATTATATTTTGTATTATTTTGCAATATTATCATTTCGTATCATATTTTCTATTTTTGTACAATTTTGTATTATTGTACAATATTATTATTTTGCATTATATTTTGTATTATTATGTATCAATTTACAATATTATCATTTTGTATTATATTATTTTGTTTTACTGTACAATTTGATATTATTGTACAATATTATTATTTTGAATTATATTTTGTATTATTTTGCAATATTATGATTTCGTATTATATTTTCCTATTATTGTACAATTTGGTATTATTATACAATACTATTATTTTGAATTATATTTTGTATTGTCGTATTTTGAATTATTAGGTATTATTAGGTATTATTTTACAATATTATCAATTTCTGTTATATTTTGTACTATTTTATTTTGTTTTATTGTACAATTTTGTATTACTGTGCAATATTATTATTTTGAATTATATTTTGCAATATTATCATTTCGTATTATATTTTCTGTTATTGTACAATTTTATATTGTTGTACAATATTATTATTTTGAATTATATTTTGTATTATCTTATTTTGTATTATTAAGTATTATTTTACAATATTATCATTTTGTATTATTTTATTTTGTTTTATTGTACAATTTTCCATTATTGTACAATATTATTATTTTGATTTATATTTTGTATTACTTTATATTATTTTACAATATTATTATTTTGTATTACACTTCGTATTATCTTATTTTGTATTATTATGTATTAATTTACTATATTATCATCTTGTATTATTTTATTTTGTTTTATTGTACAATTTTCTATTATTGTACAATATAATTATTTTGAATTATTCTTTGTATTATCTTATTTTGTATTATAATGTATTATTTTACAATATTATCATTTTGTGTTATTTTACTTTGCTTTATTGTACAAATTTGTATTACTGTACAATCTTATTATTTTCTATTATTTTGCAATATTATCATTTCGTCTTATATTTTCTAGTACTGTACAATTTTGTATTATTGTACAATATTATTATTTTGAATTATATTTTATATCATCTTATTTTGTATTATTAAGTATTATTTACAATATTAACATTTTGTATTATTTTATTTTGTTTTAATGTAAACTTTTCCAGTATTGTACAATATTATTATTTTGAATTATATTTTGTATTACTTTATATTATTTTATAGTATTATTATTTTGTATTACATTTCGTATTATCTTATTTTTTATTATTATGTATTATTTTACAATATAAACAATTTGTATTATTTTATTATCTTTTATTGTTCAATTTTCCAGTATTGGACAATATTATTATTTGGCATTACATACTTTATATTTTGTATTACTTTAAATTATTTTACAATATTATTATTTCGTGTTATTTTATTTTGTTTTATTGTACAATTTTGTATTACTGTACAATATTATTATTTTCAATTATATTTTGTATTATTTTGCAATATTTTCATTTCGTATTATATTTTCTATTATTGTACAATTATTGTACAATATTTTTATTTTGAATTATATTATCTTATTTTGTCATAATGTATTATTTTACAATATTATTATTTTGTATTATTTTGCAGTTTTGTATTTTATGTATTTTTTGTATTTTGTTTTGTTTATTAAGTGTATATAATTTATTTGATTAACAGCTGTAGAAATTTTAATATAGTTTTCAATAATTTGGTAAATTTTTTAATTGGATATTATGAAATAATTCTGCGTTAATTTTATACATATTGATTTTTACTGAATATTATAATTCAACATTATTTAACATAGGCTACACTGCAATGAATGCGTTTCTTCTTGTTCATTTGAAACCTATGTTTGCATTTCTTTTTGTTTCATATATTTAGAGAGAGTTCGTGTTATTTGAGGTGTTCCTAAGTTTTAAAGAAAAATAGAGATGGGAATATATATGGTACATTTTATTATAGATATACAAGAGAGACAAAACACTTTCTTGATAATTAATTGGCTGTTTACCAAACTTTAGGCGTTTTTTATTTGGCGAATGTGTAGTTAATGAGATTTCACTCAGATAGGAAAAATTATACTATAATAATTTTTCTGAAAATAAAAAATAAGCCTGCGTGTAGTACTTTTAATTTGAAATGTCTATGATTTTGTATCAACTTATCTAAATTATTCAAGTCGGCTAGATTGTATGAAATATTGTAATTATTTAAGCAGTTTGTTTGCTACACAATTAGATTGGTACGTCGGATATGTTATTTAATATTTTAGAGTTTCGTTGTTTATTATTTAACACAATCATTGAAAGTAGACTTAAACAATTTTCCGGCCAAGAATCGCATTCTAAACATTTGTATGGTTTTCCACTAGTATGAATAATTTTGAAGAAGTATTTTCAACACTGACAAAAAGTAGGAGGCTTAGTCTATTAAAATAGTTTGTTTATCGCAGAGTATAAAAAATAAGACTGCGTGTAGTATTTTTAATTTCAAATGTCTATACGTTTGTACATCTTATATTCATAAGTAATCTAAATTATTCAAGATGGCTAGATTCTATGAAATATTGGAATTATTTGAGCAGTTTGTTTGCTACACAATTAGATTGGTATGTTAAGTCGGATATGTTATTTAACACATTAATGAGTTTCCGTTTGACTGTAGTTTATAGAATAAAATATAATTTAACACATTCTGAACATGACACTTTCGTATAAGTAGCATCTCGAATTTCTTCATGGGAATAAAAGTTGAGAATTATATATTTATATATTTGGTCTATGTAGTTTTAATTATATTCACCGACTTGTATGACAGTTGTTCTCTGACCTCCTAATCATACCATGTAAAGAAACATCTATATTATTTAAAGATTTGTAAGTAGTATTTACTTTTTCGCATTAAGACGAATTTTTAAGCAAGTAGGTGTTAATTTCGAAAATTGTAATGAAAATGGGATTTGAAGAATTAGCTGTAAAAATTGAGGCAAGGTGGGCACGTGTTTCTAGCATAGCATTAAAGCTGTTATCAACCCCTTTTTTTTTAAACGTGTTGAAATGTATTCGACACGTGTAAGACGAAATTTAAATTTTCAGTTTTTAAAGGGTTAAAAATTGGGGTCGAAGGTGTATAAAACAAAAATTCAAATTATCGTATATCAGAAACTGATTAGCTTAGGAAGTTGCAACTTGGCGGAAATATTCTTCGCTAAAATCTATTACACACGTGTAAGATGAATTTTTGATTTTCTGCTTTTCAAGGGTAAAAAGTAAGGGGTCACATAAAACAAGAATAAAAATAGCCCTATCAAATAAAGCACAAAATAAATGTTTGAAAATTTTTTATTTGAAAACTTTATTAACTATATGTTCTTAATCAACTTTACTAAATATCCATCTTTTCTGCGTTCAATTTTAATATCAATAATTTTATTGTAAACATTCATACCAACATCTCGAGTGGTATGAAATTCTGATAATCGATCAACCAATTTATTAACATCATTACAATTAATATTACGCGATCGTTCAGAAGCGAAATACATCTACCTATAGGCAGCGAGATATTTGCGAAAGCTGTGTTTCTCCATTTGTTTAAGTAGCATTTGTTTGTTTCGTTAAAATCCATTAGATAGATGTAAGACGAAATTTGGATTTTCAGCTCTGGACAGGGTAATCCCGGGGGTCGTATTGAGCAAAAATTAAAATCAACTTATTTCGAAACCAATTAACTTAGGAAGTCGCAATTTGGCAAACATTTTATTGCGAACAGCAGAGCACATCAACTTCTACACCGTTCAACCGATCACCATGAAAATTGATATACATTGCCGCAGCATATCGCTCTCCGCGCCGTAGTCCGGACAGAAGAGCTGTCGTTATATGATATACGTTGATAAGTTGATATTTACAAATTTCTCAAGCGAAGCTGCGACGCGACTTGCTAGTTTTAATTATATTTTTCTTTTGCCTGCATTTGTGAAAGTCAAAATCGATAATAAATATTACCACATTAAACACGGCTTTTACTAAAAAGTAGTAGAGTATAATATGTTACTCAATTTATTAATTCAATCAGTTAAAAAATAGACGTGGTTTAGTAAAAGTTAGGGGACGGCTTAATGGTAGTGTACTGAGTGAACGGTGTGCTATCGTCATCTGTAGAAGTAGAGAAAACGATTTTGATTGGGGATGAATCACCAATGAGTGAAAGTAGTTAGTAAAGTGATTTTGATTGAAGGATAATCCATAATGGCCGAAAGTAAGTTTGAATAGTAGGAAATAGGTAATTGAATAGCAATACATTAGATTATAGCAATTTCCTAGAAATAGACAAAAACTAGGTAATGGTGGGATATTAAAGTAAGAAATGATGAGAAATTGGTAGGGGAGAGCTAATGAAGACTGAAGCAGAGAGCATTTGTAAGTGATTTTTTTTAAATTATAAAATAAAACGCTGTCCGCCAGAATAAGAAACTGAGAAAATTAAACACTGAACGTAACGTAGCGCAGATAAAGAAATTAAAATAAATTATTACTTAAATTGAATATATTACTTAGTAAAGAATTAATTATTTTAAAGTTGTGACAAGTAAGCAGTAGATTATGAGCTACCATGGAAAAATCTCGGTACACAAGAAAGTGTCATGGTTAATTTGTTTTTGATTGATTGCTACAACTTGATTGTGCATTTATGTTATTTTATTTTTTGATCGTTTAATCTATTCTAATCTCGTAACTAATTTAACGTCGGCTTATTTCCGCCCGAAATGCCTATCACCGACCCATTTAATGTCGTAAGGATACTAGATAGGTCTAACAAAAGGAGTAGGAAGACTATGTTAAATGCTAACTACACAAGTATCTAATTACACAAGTAGTGATAACACAGAAGATGCTTAGTTGTAATATTAAAAACTACCAATTTATTGTATAACAATCTTCGAGTTCGTCAAGAATTTCATTAAACAGTTGATAATGTTTAAATCTAATAACGCTAATAAGTTGTTAAATTGGAAAGGCGATGGCATATTAAAGCGTTGAAGATCTGATAGCATAGCAGAAACATTATCCAGATTAACAAAGCATTCAAAAAACAAATGATTAAATCTCCATATTCTCCATAGATACAAAAAGGATCGTCGTTCAATCTAATTCTAAAACGGTGGACAGGTGATAAACAATGACCCATCCTGAGCCTACATATCTGAGAAACCACTTTACGGGAGTAGATCTTCAAATATTTAAACCAAGAAGAACGTTTGATAATAGGTTTGATTCTACAAAGGCTTTTCCCCGAAGTAAGTAATACTTAAAGGCCAGGAATCCGGCCGAGGAGAAAATATCTGACTAAATAAATAACTTGGGATATAAGACCGAAGGATGTATTTGTAAATCAATCAACTGACCTACATGACCCATTTTTGCCAGTAGAGCCACTCTTTCATTTCCAGGGCTCAATACATAAGCAAGGATCCAACAAAGCTTAATAAACATACCCCCTTCCACAGTTAAGTTCTCCCTCAAAACATTCAACATTCTACAATCATTATACTTAAAACCACACCTACTGAGTTTTCTTAGAATACTTTTTGAGCCGGAGCAGATAACCGAGTGCTTAAGATTAAATAATACGATGAGTTCAACACACTTCAAAATGCCCGCAGCTTCTACATAAAAAATAGAAAAATGGCTAGGTAACTTGATGGAATGAGAGATATTAAGACTAAGGCGGAAGATCCAAAAGGGACAATCCAAAAGCGCAGAAGCATCAGAATAAAATTCATGATTAGGAAAAACCTGATCTTTATAATTTCGAAAATAAATTGAGAGAATATTTAGCGAAAGGACAGAAACTAATATTTAAATTAAAAATATTGGAAATTCAAATGCCGGAAATATCTGAGCGTCAGATATTATATCAAAATTCGGAGAAGAAGAACGAAAGACACGAATAAGAACAGGAAGAATCCCCGGCATATTAGTATTCAAACGGAAAATAATTTGATTTATAGGAGAAGTGTAATAAGATAATTTCAAGATATATTTCCCGGTCAAATAAAAGGCTCTCTAAACTGTAGGAAACTCAGACGCTTTAACCAACAAAGCTGCAGTAGAAGAAGATCTCATAACACCAAGCCACATACGGAGAGCTGCAAGTTGAATTCTGCCAATCTTTTCTAATCTGCCCTTAGAACAGTCCATATAAAAACAGCCAATAGTCCAACTTGAACTACTAGCACAATAGTCCAACAATAGTCTATCTTGGACCGAAACTTGGCTTTATAAGACAAATCGACATGTTCGGATCCGAACCCCAAAATTTACCAGCCAAAGCCTTGAGGATGTTAAGTCTGGAACCACAATTGTTAACAGGCATGTTTACATGATGATCAAATTTGAGTTTACTGTCAAGCCACAAACCCAGATACTTGGATCTGGTTGGCTTTGGGAGTAAGATCTGGTTGGCTTTGGGAGTTTTTTTTTCGAAAAAATAATAAGCTCTTAGGTATGGAAATATTTAAACCCAAAGAACCTAAACAAGAACAAAGAATATTAAAGATATGTTGCAGGACTGGTTCCACCTTTACAGTGTAACATGTCTCTGTTGAGAGCATGTTATAAATAATAAGACATGCTCAGCCTATTGTGCGAATTAAGAAATATTAAGAATATTACATATATTATGAAGGTAAGAAATGAAAGACCTATTGTAGAGGGTGCATAGTTATAATGTATAGTGTACTTACTGTGTTATTGTAATTGAAAGATCTTTGTTATAACGTGTAGGATATTTGTTGTTATTGTCTTCCTGAAGTATATTTCACGTTAGCTCATTTATGTTCCTACTGTGTAATATTAATAAGAAATTTTCAGTTATATAGGTGATCAAAACCTGGTTGGTATCTAAAATAGGAAATTGCGGACTACCGTTTAATGGGAAAATTGTTGTTCACAATTAGTTACCTTGTTAACTAAACTTGTGTACTCAGAATCTTATGATGTAATGTGTAGTGTCGACCATTAATTAATTGTACTATGTATTTAATCTACAATAGTAATATACTGGTTAATCTTTTATATTACGAGCCGTCTTTGTTTTGCTTCGCAATGTTATGTTTCCGTTCATTGTCAGATTACGTTCGTTTTACCAGCTGTTTATTATGACTGTCTGAGGTTAACAGGAATCTGTACTTGACACTGGTGGCTGATTCTGTATGCTAACAGCACGCTTGTATGAAATTCGTGCAAGTAGTGAGTACTAGTGAGTGCGCAAGTCATATATGACTGGTTTCTGAAGAGTTGAAAATAATGGATTAAAATTAAGCGTAGTAATGGCTCGTCCGAATTTAGGAGTTGTAGCGGCCATTGTTATATCCCTGCTCGTAACTGTTATTTTAATGATCGATTTCTAGCCGATCTAAGACCTGCAAATTTAAAGTTGTTGTAAGGAAATGGTATTCCGGAATCGTACCCTCGTTCTTAGTA
Source organism: Adranes taylori (assembly GCA_009867245.2). NCBI lineage: Eukaryota > Metazoa > Arthropoda > Insecta > Coleoptera > Staphylinidae > Adranes > Adranes taylori. The sequence continues at coordinate 13,783 of WYDF02001239.1, forward strand.
TGAGGGTAGAATGGTGGGGCAAACCAAGGCTATTTGGCAATTCCTAAGCCAGTTGGGTTCTTTTTGGTTCATCGTCTGAAAGAACTACTAGCCAAATTATGGCTAATTAAATGATTAATTAAACTATAATTGTAATATATTAATGAAATACAAATAAAATTTTAAAATCTGTTTTGAGATATATGGTATTAAAAGCTTTTGGAAAGCTTGATCAACGATTCGGTTGATTCGGTAAGTTTAATTTTGTTGCTTTAATGGCGTCAGGTCTAAGTTCGCCATTTTGTGTGTTTAAATGGGCGTGTTTGGTGAATTACCAGATATTTCAGCGATTTATGGTCATTCAATTTCTGATGGGTAATCGTTGGAGCCTGTAATTTTTTTTGGATTTTTTCGCCACGTGCAACTTGGTCGCTTGTCAGTCTGCAAGTTTTAGGGAGCTTCTTCTGTCTGGACATACTACACCTCATCGGATTCTATGTTGATCTCCATCGGACTGGCGACTAGTCAGGGCAATTCAATGTCAGAGTTTAAGGGCTGGTTATCCTGTGAAGAAGTAGCCAACCCATTACAACACTCTTACGCTTTACATACAATTTAATATCGTCAGCATACATAATAAGTTGGAAAGGTTTAGGAATAAATTTTTGCAACTTGGAAACATAGAAATTGAAAAGAATAGGCCTCAGAACCAATTTGATTAATATTATTAGTCTAACTTTATTTTGTTTTTGTTTCAGGTAAGCGGAATGAATTTGGTTAGTTATATTTAGTCAACAAGTAAGTTCAATGATTTTATTTATTGTATTAGGTCTAGAATGATGTATTTAAACCATGGCATAAATCAAAGTCATTTTAAATTATTATAAAACGATTCATTTATACAAATTGTATCTTATTTGGGTGTTTTGGGATATTTTGTCTCTTAAAATTGAGAATTTTAACCTCCAGGTTAATCATAACGTCACTTCATTAGGTCATTATAAATACTTCTTCTTTTAACAACTTTTTCTATCCAATATCAGTGCAGATGAACAGTATTTTTTAACACTCTGTTATCGGTCACAGATCTCCAGGTTTCGTAAACTAATAAATAATGTTTTTCTATTTCGAGCTTATAATAAATATACTTTTAATGGGACATCTTATGTCACGATGCCCATTGCAACAAGTGGGATAGGAGAGTCGCTATCGCATAAGCACGAACGAGAAAATAATATCCGAGCTGAAAAAGCAACACGAGCCAGCAAAAATGAAATCACTTACCAAACGCGCGGAAACTGAGGCGACTGTTGCTGGTTATCTTCTCTGCTGCTGCTGGTACTTTTCGACTTTTGTGTGAGGAACGAAATAGATCTAATTACAATCCCGCTATTTATAAGCTGAACTGATGCCCTCGCTTAGGGTTCTCCTCTGTGTGATGCCCATCGGTTGCAAACGTCACGTTAGTTTCTTTCCCGGAGGGTTTACGCACACCCACACAGCGGTGTGTGATGCGTGTGCAACAGCAAGCAACACAACAAAGATTCAACAGAGTTCAGCGAACGCACAACACAGCACACTTTTCGCACTTTTAATATGCCTATAATAAACTATAACTAATGCAAATGCAATTCCTCTTCTTTTAGATACGTATGCTATCCAACATTAAACGCGTTCATATATCGTAGCAGCAGATAATGCCTGCAAATTTCGTATCTTGTCTTTTCAGATACGAATCATGTAATTTTATTGATTTATTTATTACATAGGCCCTCTAAGTAACAAGCTTTGTTACAACCTTCAATGGTGAAGCGGATGCAATGTCCCTCCGATTGCGCTTTATTTAAACTGACAACGAGTTCAAATTGTTTAAAAAGTTATTAACGAGTTGAATATAAACTAGAAGATAAACACTTCAGTTTCATAATGCGCTGAATAACCAGTCTACTGCATGTCTTTTGGCTTTCGGTCACATCACTTTTTCAGAAGATTCTTTCCTTCTTCTTCTCGTTATACTCAATAATCTAAGGGCACCTCTCTTGGTATTGTCTTTTTTTGTAATTTCGTCACCTTACATTTCTTATGGGAGAAAACTGACGAGAGGATGGGGGGGGGGGGGGGGGGGCGCTCCCCAAAACCCAACGTTTCCCCTGGGCAAAAACCCCCCCCGGTCCCGGGGA
>WYDF02001239.1:15951-27518 GCA_009867245.2 Adranes taylori
CGATCTGCAGTTGTCCCTCAGTTCTCCTGCCCCCTTCCGAGCAGACGCGGCCGGGGACGAGGCTGGCGGAGCCGGGCGGCGCGGGGACGATCCGTCGCTACCTAAAACTCAACGTTTCAACTGAGCAAATACTCTCCACGTCACTGGAGAACAAAGGTAACTCAACACCCATCAGATTTCATCTCAAATGTCGCCGTCTATCACGCACTCCACGTATGATATTGGTGGCTCATCACGAACAGGCAAAGGCATACGACAATCTACAAGCTTGGGCACATACTTGTGAGTCTCTACTTCGAATCAACCGACAGGAAAAGGTTCGCTATATCTGGTTACCAAGGAGGACACGATAGTCGACTCTTCCGATATTATTTTGCGGATAGCGATCCCCAACAACTCATATGTAAATAATGGAAAATTTGCAACTGATATGTAAGCAAATGCACTAACCAGATTGATATTTTTTTAATGATATAAAAATACCATGAATGTATTAATAACGTACAAAATTATCTTAAGCTCTATATTAATACTTTATTGTGGTATGTAGTTAGATTTTTGAATCACCTCGTTGCTTGTCTAGCAATTCTAGGTTAAGTCATAATGGAAATAATCTTCTATAAATGGTCACCTAAACCATTACTACCTTTATAACCTTCGGGTGGTGGCATTGCACGTCTTTGAAACATACTCTTCGGACCTCCATGATGGAAATCATATTCTATTTCTGGTGGATCTAAACCATCACGGTCTTCATATACATCAGGCGGTGCCATTACACGTTTTTGAACCATACTCTTTGGACCTCCATGATGGAAATCATATTCTATTTCTGGTGGATCTAAACCATCACGATCTTCATATACATCAGGTGGTGGCATTGCTTGACTTTCTGGAAACAATCTAGCTTGACGTCTTTCACCAATTCTAATACGATCAAGTTTTCTGCGTGCAATCAAACGATCAGGATCTTCATAAGCTGCGCGTCTTGGTGGTATGGTTCGAAGACGATTTCTTTGGGGTACAATATCATCTGTAATGCCACCACTATCACGAGTGAATCTCACCACATGTCGATCATGATCATCATGATCTATATCGGGTGGATCTAGTCCATCTCTATCAATATCTTCATTACTATGTGGATATGCTGGTGGTGCTGTATGATATCTAATGCCACCACTATCATGCTCATCATAATCTATATCGGGTGGATCTAGTCCATCTGTATCAATATCTCTATCAATATCATCTGGATGAGTATCTTCATCGCCATGTGGATTTGTTGGTGGTGCTTTATCATCTGTAATGTCACCACTATTACGAGTGAATGTCACCACAGGTCGATCATGATCATCATGATCTATATCGGGTGGATCTAGTCCATCTCTATCAATATCTTCATCACTATGTGGATTTGCTGGTGGTGCTGTATGATATCTAATGCCACCACTATCATGCTCATCATAATCGATATCGGGTGGATCTAGTCTATCTCTATCAATATCATCTGCATGAGTATCTTCATCGCCATGTGGATTTGTTTGTGGTGCTTTATCATCTGTAATATCACCACTATCATGATCTGTATCAGGTGGATCTTGTTCATCTCTACCAATTTCATCTGTTTGAGTATCTTCATCGCTCTGAGCATTTGCTGGTGCTTTAGCGTATGGTATTGCTTTAATTAAAAATGAATCATTGTGTCTCGGTTTTCTTGTTTTACTTTTTTGTCTCCATATTTTTTTTAGTCTTTTGTCTGCTCTCCTGTATGCATAATTCAAAATACCGAATGCAATATTTGCATTTATTGATGCTCTTTTAGTTATACAATTGTATTTCATGCGGTAAACCGTTTTCCAAATATGATCCACACCTTTTTTAAAAAGCACATCAAATCGCATCAGTATACGTGTAAGCCCAACAACTTTTCTTGATAGCTCTGCTAATTTACTTCTTCTTGCCTTCTTTCCTTCCAATGCATCCCTCACCTTCGCAATAACAAATTTGAAGGTTTTATTCCAATTCCTGAAGAAGGCACTAGAGTTAGCAATGTAATCCTCTTTTATTTCGCATTTCAATATGCGTTTACACTTTGCACCAAATTGAAGTATAGGTACTTTTGCTTCATTTGTAGCTTTTATCTTCAGTTTGACAGCTAAATCAGCTAATGCATCATTTATACCTCTCGCCCTAGCATCCTTCCTTGTGGCCATTTTCATAAGATCAACGACAACTTCATTTTGTATTTGATTGTCTTTTATTACTGGAGGTAATGCATGGATCATATGTTGTAATAAACTCGCACAATCATCCTCATTTTTACGTTTTGATTTTCCTAATTCTGAAAATTATAATAAATAATTTACAATGTAACAAATCAATAATAGGTTCATACTAGAATTATTAAAGTGAGTGATTGTTTTGAATATTATAACTAAATCAGGAATATTCAACATTCTATTATCCATTGCAGTCTTTGAAAATACACTAAATCGTAAGGGAGCAGGCCACAGGGATTTTGTTTCTTCAATAATACCACCATTCATCAGTTTGTTTATTTGAGTATTGATGTAATCTAAAAACGCTACATATCTATATTTGCTACAGAGTTATTACGCTATATTGTCTGAACAATAGATTTTCCGAGTAACTGAGAATTTTTTACAACATCCGAGCTATTCCCAACACAAATTAAGTCATCTAGCAACCCCATAGCAACTGTCATAGCTCGAGAGAATGCACTCCGACTAATTTTAGTCGTGTAAAATGACAGTGTCCACCGTCAGTTGTGAAAGAAGTATAAAGTCGCGAAAAAGGTTCTAATTCTACTTGATAACATCCTTGCGAGAGATCAAGTTAGGAGAAATACATTGCACCTGCCAACGAATTTAGGATTTTTTCTATATTGTCCAAAGGTAATTTAACATCTTCAATTTGTCGATTCAAAAGGCGATAATAATCAATACCTACTCTCCAGTTTCTGCTCCCATCTTTACCTACCTTAACTAGGTAAATAATTCAGGATACATAGATTTGATGAACGATGATTATCATTTAAACATGTGGTATGTTAGTGGTAAGAAAGGCGAAGGGTAGTTAACACTAAGAATTTCATGCAATCTTCTATTCAGGAAATAAAAGTTATGAAATAAGCCCGCTGGAAGGAAAATTAAGATTTGGCGTCCGCCGCGAATCGCTATGCCAAAAAGTTTAGTGAAAATATGAAAATAATAACTATGGATTAAATAAGATTAAAATAGTAACTAAATAAAAATAAAGCCACGCCTAAGTAAAATGTTAAGCATAAATTAAATAAATTATTTTAAATAATTCTTATGAGCAAGATTTTTACGAATGAATTAAATTATGTTTATGTATAGAGCTAATTTAAAAAAAATCTAAATAAAAAGTAAGGTCACTGTGCGTTTAAGATTAAAATAAATTATAACTTGAAGTTTGTGATTGAATATTGCGGTACTGTAAGTACATTCATTCTAGGATTCAATAGTTGACGTATGAACGTCATTATATTCATTGATTTATTATTGCGTAATATTTGAACATACATAACATTTGAATTTATTAATTACCAGGCGTCGACAAAAGACAAAAGACAAAGATGACAAAATGAACAAAAGTGGAGTATATCTAGAAGAATGGAGTAACTACCCCACCAAATACGTAGGACAGACAGGAAGAAGTTTTATAACACGCATAAATGAAGACAGTCATATAAACAGACTAACTTTGTCAGATATGTTGTAAATGACAACTACTGATTCAGTAAAGGAAACAAACTAAACGTACTCAAACACATTGAAATATTTAAAATTGGAAACGACCCCCACAGTATACCAGTAAACGTCCAATAGGGCCCATTTCAATCTTACATATTATAACGGCAAATATGTTAGAGGAAGTCAATTCTTGTGATTCTAGTGTAGAGATTTCAAATATTTTGAAAAATCTATTAATATCAGAATAAAATATCTATCTGAAAAAATAGACACGCGAAATGAGTCAGAACGCATCTGAATTATTATGTTAACTGTTCAATATTAATTGAATCTATTTCTCTCACTGCTTCACTGTATTTCCCATTATAATACTAAGTTACGATCATTAAAATTGAATTGAAACGTTAAGATTACAGAAATTGGATTGACTGATATAACATTCGATTCGAAACGTTGTGATATTGAAATTTGTACTATGAACTATGAATTGAATCAAAACACTGGTATTTTTAAGTCAATTTGATGTGTGAACTAAATATGTAATGATTACATCTGAATTATTTGGATTTATTTGAATCGGAATTATTTTTAGTTAGAATTTTGAAAAAGGTACCCATGGTCTATTTGTTTTGAAAACAACGAAACCTTTTCCACATAAAGAACATTAAGTCTTTCTTTCAATAAATTTATTTATAAGCGTCGAAATTTAAAAAAAATCAAAACGCTAAAAAATAAACAAAGTTTTAGTATAAACAAACTGAGCGAGAATTTGAATGATTAATTAAAACATAATATCAAATTTCATATGTATAAAATTACAGTGGTTTATTCACGCAAAATTAAATATTAAGACAAAATTAAATATATAGATAGTTGGCCGTAGAACAAAAGGGCTTTTATTTATTTTGAACGACAAAAAAACTTTTTGTAGAATTTCATTTGACACTTCAGTTATTTCAAAAAGATAAAAACTTTTAACAATAAAATCATTGACTTTTTTCAACAAGATGAAGAAACATTTATAAGAAATAATAAGTATTAGGTTACATTTTAAACAATTTTATTGAGCTGAAAGGGATAAAAAATTTACTTTGGGGTGTTACTGCAGGTGGGCAGGTTTTACTTTGGAGATGAGTGGTAAGCTAGCCGGGACGGAAACAACTAGAAAGTAGGGGATGGTGAAAATAGTCTTTTTACGCGAACGGAAACGAATGTATGACGTAGATCCGCGAACTTTGAGGTGAGGCGTTTTTCGTTCATGAAGTGCGAGAGAGATAATGAAAAAGTAATAGGCTTTCTAATAAGCAGAAATGAGATCCAACAATTGCTGCTGAAACTTAGTCAACCTGAAAATATAAAAGTGGAAACTCAGTACAAGAGAGATTTTTGTCAGATTTTGACCAGTTCGTTACCAGTTCTTACCTAGATTTTAACAGTTTTTAAGTTTATTTCTATAAATTACGCATATTTCATTTTATTATTTCGTTTGATATCGTGAAAGTTATGGCAGACGATCAGAAGTAAGTAAGCGAATATTTTCTCATAAATCCTGATTAAAGAACAGAAACACCTAAGTTCTTTTGATTTTATTCTGAGCGAATAATTTTATTCAATGTAACTAATTTTCATTTCACAACAAGCTAACAATCAATTAACTTTTATATAAATGTTGCTTACTAGTTTTTATATTTACTTACGAATTGGGTCTAAAGTTTACGACTGGAAAATAAATCATTATGCAAATTTTATAAATCAGAACCGTACTATATTTTGTTATATTGTTAATCAACCAATCCTCTATTAATTACTCTCTTATTATTATTGGTCGTAGGATGTAAGCAGGATATTACCTTTTTTATGATCCATAGATGCTCCACGGAATCCGAAAATTTTGCATGACAATATCTTCCAAGATTAAAAAAAACACACAACACCAACAATACTGACAATATCCTTCATACCACTCAACAGCAACACACGACAAGAAGAAGAAGAAGATGAAAGCAAGATCAACCAAAGTAGTTCAAAATCAATTATTTTAGATCAACTTAAGTCACATTAAAATGATCACATAAAATTTTTAGTACATAGTAAATAAGCAGCAAACATAAATATCATAACATTAAAGGCCTGATGGTGAATAGCTAAGCAATTTGAAACCGGTTGCCAAATTATCTTTTTTTCTGAAAAAAAGACATATAAATAGAAATATTTAGGCCTATAGGTCAGTTCGAGCATATCTATATATTTAAAGTTGGATGCGCCATTAATAGTAACATTTATTCATGTACAACAGTACTATCAAAGTGTATAGTGCTGCTAAGTATTTATTCGTTTAATATAGATGACCTTGGAATTTTTGAAATTAATTAAAGTCTGAGGAATAATTATAGTTAGACGCATTATTTTAGGTATCGTTTTAAAGAGATTCGCAAGAGTTATCAAAGTTTAACAAAGGTACAGTCATTCAGGATAAGAAAGATTAACTTTAATAAATGGTAAAACTGATAAAAATTCTCAATGACCGGGATTTCATCGATCGTACTTTGAACTTTTGTCTATTTACTAAAATTGAAGCATCGCTTCGCGTGAGGTGTTTCATACTTTTCGCAATGAGCAATGGCCAACTTTAGAGTACGTTTCAACAATTAATTCCACAGTTGAAATAGTTTTTAATTAAAATTTTCAATTAAGAATAAGTTTTTTTTTGTCCGAATCACTTAAGTGTTTTTTTTTATTTCTCGGTGGCAATTTTTTGTTGAATAAGGTCAATTAGGATTTGAAGCATTTTATTATAATGAATAGTATAGACAGATATAAAACTTACCAACAAAATTAACTAGGGAACAAATCAATATTATAATAAATAACCTCATTTTTTTTAAATTAGTATTTGTACTTTGTACTGTACAAAAACTAATTTTTGTCGAATGATATTGCAATATTTATATACAAAATCATAATTTATAGAGAAAACACAAAATCATAAAATTACAGTAAAAATTCATTTTGTTGAATATTCTAATTATATGCAAAATTTTCTGAAATTACATACAAATATATTTTTTGTTTTATATGCTTTTTGTTCTATATTGAATCTTTCAAAAATAAAGATATTAAAAGAAATGGATGCATAACCATAAAATACACAGCCAAAATTGAACGGCATACTTATAATATATGTCATCTCAGTATCTTTTTTGAAGGTCTCTAGAGTTGGAATGGTTAGTACGTTATGGACCTGTTATTTTGGAACAGATACGCCATTAAAACGATTTTGTACCTTTGACATTAAAATCGTGAAATAGGTTTTAATTCTATTTGATAATATCCATGCGAGAGATCAAGATGGAAGAAATGCATTACACTTGACAGAGAATTTAGTCTTTTTTCTATATAACCAAAGGCATTGATGATTTGCTGAGATATGAAATATCAGAACGGAACGGAACATTGTCAATACAATAAACAAAAAAATCCAAATTCTTTAATTTTTCCTATTTATAGAAACGTTACAAACAGTTTAGGAATGCGTTCCGCCTCTTAACAAAGTGCCGGAACATCGTTCCCATGTTTACCTACCTTCTTTGCTGTTAGTGAGGCAGTTGACCAGAAGGACTTATTGCTGTAATAATACCATCATTCATCATTTTATTTAATAGAGTTGTGATGTAGTCTTTGTCTTTGTAGGATTAGTTGTGACAAAAAGTTCAGGAATGATTCCGCCCAATTAAAAATGCACCGGAACATCGTTCCAGCGTCAAAGCATCCGCGACCAAACGGAATTTGTCATCGACAATTTGTCAATTCAAAAGGCTGTAATCAACAACTACTCTCCAGCTCTTCCCGTGTTTAACTACCTGCTTTGCTGCTATTAGTAAAGCAGCTGACCAGAAGCACTTAGTTGCTGTAATAATACCATCATTCATCATTTATTTTATTTAATTGAGTACTGATGTAGTCTTTGGCTTTGTAGGATTAGTTGTGACAAAAAGTTGAGGAATGATTTCCGCCCAATTAAAAATGCACCGGAACATTGTTCCAGCCTCAAAGCATCCGCGAGAAAACGGAATGCCTCATCGACAATTTGTCAATTAAAAAGGCGATAATCAACAACTACTCTCCAGCTCTTCCCGTGTTTACGTACCTTCTTTGCTGCTATTAGTAAGGCAGTTTACCAGAAGGACTTAGTTGCTGTAATAATACCATCGTTCATCATTTTATTTAATTGCGTACTGATCTAGCCTTTGTCTTTGTGCGATTAGTTGTGACAAAAAGTTCAGGAATTATTTCCGCCCAATTAAAAATGCACCGTAACATCGTTCCAGCCTCAAAGCATCCGCGAGCAAACGGTATTCGTCATATTCAATTTGTCAATTCAAAAGGCGATAATCAACAAGTACTCTCCAGCTCTTCCCGTGTTTAACTACCTTCTTTGCTACTATTAGTAAGATAGCTGACCAGAAGCACTTAGTTGCTGTAATAATACCATCATTCATAATTGTATTTAATTGAGTATTGATCTAGTCTTTGTCTTTGTAGGATTAGTTGTAACCAAAAGTTCAGGAATGCGTTCCGCCAATTAAAAATACACCGAAACATCGTTCCAGCCCCAAAGAATCCGTGACCAAACGGAATTCGTCATCGACAATTTGTCAATTCAACAGGCTATAATCAACAACCACTCTCTAGCTCTTCCCGTGTTTACCTACCTTCTTTGGTACTATTAGTAAGGGAACTGACCTTAAGGACTTAGTTTCTGTAATAATACCATCATTCATTATTTTCTTTATTTGAGTTCTGATGTAGTCTTAGTTGTAATTTGTTACATTGATACTCGCGTAAGTTGATACTCTCCACTGTTAGTTGTGAAAGCAGTATAAAGACGTGAAATAGGCTTCAATTCTACTTCATAATATCCTTGCGAGTGGTCAAGATGGGAGAAATACATTGCCTGACAGCGAATCTAGGATTTTTTTCTTGTTGACTAAAGAGTATTTATGATTTGTCGATTCATACGCGATAATGCTGGACCTGCTATTTTGGAACAGGTACACCTTTAAAATGATTTTGTACCTGTAACTCACTTTATGACTCATTAAATAATTTTGTGTCACTTAAAACAACTTTTACTTCAAAAATTCCTTTAGGTGAAAGCAGTATAAGGTCGTGAAATAGGTTCTAATTCTATTTGATAATATCCATGCGAGATATCAAGAGGAGAGAAATACATTGCACTTAACAGCGAATCTAGGATTTTTTCTATATTGACCTAGGATATTTTCTATTTTTCTATATTGCCGAGTAAAAAGGCAAAAACACTGGACCTATTATTTTTGAACAGGTACGTCTTTAAAATATTTTTATACCTGTAAGCCACGTACTGATTTCATAAATGATAGTTTTGTTTCACTTAAAACTATATCCTTTTTTCTCACCAACAATATTAAAAAGAATTTAATAAATTTATATCAGTCTCTACTTTTCCCAATTTCTCACTTTCTCTCGTTCGCCAATCTCGTTCTCTAACCATCGAAACAAGAAACTTATGCGAAAGAAGGATGCATGCGAGAAGCGTGCTCCATATACCAATACGATATTAACTAGAAACACAAAATACTAACTATTATAAAATGCTAGCCATGTACATTGGAACAGCAAGGACAGAAAAACATCCTGTTCCTACTGATCAATCTGTAACAGCTACTATAAAATATCAATTCGACATTTTGAAACAATATGTGATATCAGGAACAACTATGAGTACTGTAATAGATGAGTACAAGGAATTTGATACGATTGAATTAGTCCTTCAGATAATAGAAAGGAGTTTTGATTTTCAGGATCGAAAGTCCACGAAAATGGGGATAATGTTAAGGAAAAAACATTTCTCTCATTTTTATTTAGTTCTATTTTAATCTTTTAGAGTACTTTCAATACTCATAGGTTCTTCTAAATGCTATGTTCAGATTAATCGGAAATTTTTAATTTTTTAGCATTCTTGTTTACAAAAACTTGTTCTAAATAGCCAATTTGTAAAGAAAATCATATAGAAACGACTTTATTCCTAGTAGTTACGTGACATGTACGAATGTTAAGAATTAAGTCAGACTAAAGATTACTTTTAGTCTGGCTTAAATTCTGTGACTACTGTAACCGATCTAATTTCGATGATGATGTTTTGCGATCTGGAACAGGTCTGATTGTAGATATGGCAGAATTAACTATTCTAGAAAAATAATAGGTTTACCCACCTCTACTCTAGGGACCTTGGACCCCAGCTACTCTCTGGCCGGATTGTCACCGATGCAAGGATTAAATTTAATGATTGATATGAATGATAAAACATTTGCACACATCTGTTTACACGATCCCAAGTAGCATATGTTTGTGGGAGCATATGAGGGGAAATATTTATAATTGAATTACATTACAATTCCGTGTTCTTTGAAAACATTTATTTCGGAATTATAATAAAATTTAAAGAATTTAATTTGAATTTAATTTAATAACTTAAATACACATTTAACAATGGAGATATAAGGCAAGGTTTAGGTATTAATTTAAGTACTAAATACCAAGGCAAAGTACTTAAGAGTTATTTAATATAAAAAATACTAAATCTACGCAAATAATCTAAATAATAGTAATTGGTACTGCAAACTTAAGGTTTACATACTGCTCGATGCAGTTGTATGATTAAACTTATGTCTCAATAAGTCTAGACAGTCAATCTTTTCGAGAAAACATCTACATTTGAGTAAGTAAACATATATGTAATCTTTAGAATGCAAAACAAATTCTATGTGTGAGTAATTACATCACATACTCTAGACTAATTACATTGCCACGTTTAAATGTAGGGTATAATTTTAGCTTTCAGACGTGAATGGCAATAGAGAAACCTTTTAATTGGGTAACACTACGGGATCTTTTCCTGCAGTATCTACAAAATGTTATTCACTTTAAGGCCCACTTTAATTTGCTTACAACGAAATGACTTTAATCATCACCAGTGTCCCTACATTGTTTAGAATGAAACACAAGACTTCGTAATTATTAACGTTTCCAGCCCTGTATTGAATTTTATCTAATTCATCAACCAAAGCTGTAGTTAAACTACAAACATTGCCCCATAGCCCTAACAAATACCAATCATCTTTCTTAGTCAAGGCTTGTGATGTACTATGCTAACGTGCTAACGGAACTCCCACTCGCGACGCTGCTAATGAGGAGCTGTAGCGATTGTCACAGAATGGCGCAATAATAATAGCGGTTAAATGAACGAAGCGGTTACTAAGCGGTTTTCCATACGGCGGTGCAAATGCATGATAATAAAAAACGAAATTGTATTTCTTATTGGTGAAAGAACTTATTTCGGTACGCCACTGATAAAATAGAAGAAATGATATTTGCATACCAAATAACAGTGTTTAAGACATCGTTATTTAAAGGTCGGGTTAAACCCAAAACCATATCTGTTTTCATAGTGGACAATAAATGTACGTGCCTATTGCTACATTGTGGTGCTTAAATATGCAAGTAGATAAGGGTGTATGTACTACCAAGTACTGATGCCTCCCGTTGCAACTTCCTTAAGACGTTTTTAAATTGTTATGGTCCAGACATACACACAAGAAGGTCGTTGTCGTCGTAAGGAAAAACCATCGCTCAGAACCCTGTCTACTTTGGAAGGGTTCGATTTTAGTGCACAACAATCACATTTTTACACCAATTTAACAATATATAAAATCAATTCATTAATTTATCAATTTGTTCATTTTAGTGTTAGTATTGTAATTAAATAGTTAAAGTGAACTAAACTGG
>WYDF02001240.1:0-14117 GCA_009867245.2 Adranes taylori
TGATCTGATTTGATCTGATTTGATCTGATTTGATCTGATTTGATCTGATTTGATCTGATTTGGTCTGATTTGATCTGGTTTAATCTGATTTGATCTGATTTAATCTAATTTGATCTTCATCTGATTTGATCTGATTTGGTCTAATTTGAACGACATTGATCTGATTTGAACTGACTTGATATGAGTTGATATAATTTGATCAGATTTGAACTTATTTGATCTAATGTAATCAGCTTTGATCCGGTTTAATCTGATTCAACCAGGTGTAAAATTATCTCCATTTCGAAGGCGAAGGTATAATTATCTTTGATTTCCGGATTTAGAAAATGTGTTATTGTGTCCCGCTCGGTGACAGAAGTACGAAATCATCTTTTCCATTCCGAAAGTGACATGGACCTCATTCAATGGGCATCTGTACAATTTTTTGATAATAAAAGGAACGCAATAACGGGAACTATGAAAATTCGTTAGCCAGGAAAAATTGAAATCACACCAGGAAAAAACATTAGTGAAAATGCCTTAGCAAACATGATAGTGCTCTAAGTAGCACGAAAGGATCGGTTCCTAATCCGCTTGCATCAACAAGTAGCGCGTAAACCAGAAGCATAATTCAGATGAAAACAATGATGGCAGTAATATATCTCACGATGACTCGCCGCATTGTAGTTATACTGACATCATCAATCAAATTCACGACGACAAGAAAGAAGACGAATTTTTTAAACGATTGATGCCAAAACAATTCACAAGTAAGACTTTAATCAAAATAGTTGGGCAGCACGTCATTTGTAAATATGAAGACGAAATTTATCATGGAAACGTAGCACCATTTAATGATAATGGACTGGTAATATCATCTATGGAAAAAACTGTCAAATTGTGGAAGTGTACTTCAAAACCCGACGAAACTCTTTTGCTGCTGTAGATATTAGTCTTCCCACTCTTTTGAGTAAACGAGGTTTTTTACTTAGTTCCTGAACTTTAAAGTGAATAGTGTTAATTTCACGATCTTTAATTTCTTTACCATTTTTACGTAACTATATTTTTTATATCAAAAGTAATAAATTTTTAACAGATAAGGGCTAATTTCGAAAATTGCCTCCCAAATTCATTCTGCTAAACGTTAGCATTACGCTTGTTTCCCTATAATAATTTCATTAGCACACATTTACCTGCAAAAGTTTGTTGAATTGTAATTCGGGTGTACCCGGCGTTAGACTTTAATTCAGTCAACGCTTGTTCGACCCTTGTAATCTGATTAAAATCGAAGCAAGTATCCTACTTCTTTCGGGTTCTCTGACATTCGCCGTCTCACGCCGGTGGATCTTGTTTTTAAAAACACGCAACTTCTACGCAACTCATTGATTTCATTATTTTGCTTACTTTTGATTACCTATTGATTACAAACAAGTAGGCTTTAAAACTGCGCAGTAATTTCTGTCTCAACAATTTTGTCTATACGTAACTTGGAGATTACGTTACAGACTATTTTCTTTGTTGATCTAATGTTATTGTCATCCTTACATTATGGTATATTGCCATTGTCTTATCTTCCCTCATATCAATGCCTTGATTAGTTTTTCAATAGATCTTCGATCTTCAATAAACCTTTAAGACTTCGAATGTTCTTGCCACAGAGTACACTATACCGGTATGCCTAGTTGTAGACTAGACTGTACACTAGACAGGTACGCGCTATACTGGTTTAATCTACTCTGTGGAGCAAGAACACTCGAAGTCCATTCGCGACGCTTGAAACCTTTGATGTGCCCATAGAAACTGTTTGGTAACGCCGTAATACCTTGGTTACCGTTAGATTAATGCTGCAAAACTCTCATGTGACCTGAATAGAATAATTGCACTTATTATTGCAGTTTGAAGGTCGTAATCTTTATTGCAGCTGAGGGTATTATTCATAACACTTCATGGCTGATCAAGGCTTCACTGCATGACTAACATTTCATGACTTCATGAACACTTTCTGACTGATGGGTATTAGTATTTCAATATTTGTTTCCCACTTGACTATTCCTTAGGAGATTTTGCAAGAAGAATAGTGTCTTAAAGATATTTCCTAAGTGGTCTTGTAGTTTGTGAGCATGATTTATATTTTGAATACTAATTCTTTTAGCCACAAGAAAGTACGAGTGATATATGCACATCAAGCTCCAATCATTGCTTTTCCCTTGAAATATTTTTGCTATAAATGATTTCTTCTTTGAAATTCTTCCTTGCCTCCTTGCCACTTAGGCATGTTATATCCATTTATGTGCCAAACTTATTTATTTACTTAAATACAGTATTCATATTTGGATTTTGTCCAAAAGTGTGCCTCCCAATCAAAACACCAGAATCCAAAACTCATGAGTCCTTTTCCATTCATATACCTATGTAAAATGTACTTATCTAATATACAAAAGATAAAAAATACCTTCTTACATTTCTTGCTATTTAGTATAGTCGAATATATATTTTCCATTTAATTTGACTTTAATAGTATCTTTTGAGAAGTTATGTTACAGATATCAAATATTTGCCTACCCTGGACATGGTAAATATTCCAAAAGGTGAATTCTGTTCCTTCCTAAATCAGTTGTACATAATAAAAGACTACAATTCCTTCTAACAAAGAGGATCTCGTCCTTGTTTTAATGCTAGGCATTCGTGACGTATATACAACTGCTATTTTTTCTTGGGCGTGTATAATATATTCATGAACGTTTCCAGCCGTAAATTTCATAAAAAGATGGAAGAAAGAAGCTTTACCTACCTACACAATAGCAAACTTTTGTTATAAATGTACTAACATTGTTTTATATTTAAATCTTTATTTACGTGCACGCGTATATATTTCAGCATAAAATTTTGTAAAATTCTCTACAATACTAAAGGAAACAAAAGAACAATAGAATGAGCTTATATGTAATTTAAAAGAGTAATTTTCTGTTACAAATAATACTTTTGTTATTATAACTATCATGTTGATTTAAAAAAATATTGGGCAGTAAAAGTATTAAGACCAATTGCAGGTCGTACGGATGTCTGTATGTTCACGGATTTCTCCTTCCCTATTAAACTGATTTGGATTAAATTTGGTTCTGTAGATGCACATGATTTGTGTCTAGAACGGTTTTTAAAATCTTTTTAATAAATCCAATATGGCAGACGTGCGCCATTTTTTATTCAGAAATTCAGATTTCAAACTAGGAAGTTAAAATTTTCACAATTGTAGTACCTTCTATTGTGCGACCAAGGAACTCATGTGCTGGCGAGTGCGCATAGGAGAATTCAAAAGTTAAAGTTGTCTGGTGTGCGTAGAAATTTTTCATAAGTGTGTGAAGAGTGGCCGCGAAGCCGCGGCAAAGCGGACAGCAGAGCTATCCGCGCCGTAAGCAAATATGGAGACCGGGGAATTCATGGGTAATCGATTTATAGGGTAGACTAGTTAGTATAAGGCTAGTTACCCTAAACTAAGGTCATAACTAAATCAATTAACTTTTGTTTTATGCAAAATTTAATGAAGCATACGACTTCCAGTATATAGGAAATGGGAAAGCGATCACGCCCACAAATTTTAATACGCACTATTGCAGACTGACCCGACGCCTTTGACCCATAAAGTAGTTTATATAGTTATGTAGGCTTTATACATTTATTGTTTACATAAAAATTAAAGGAAAAAATATAGGAAAAAATTCTATAAGTCATACTTTGGTCTGATGATACTTTCTGATTTATAGCTGAGAGGTTATTGCTAACTACACATCGGTATAATATATACGTGAAAGATATTATTACTTACTATTTATGATTTTTCTTTTGTATCCATACCAATATTTATATTGCATTCCTTTCACATTACACTTTGTGTTATTATTGTTCCACGCTAATCACTAATATTTTCTATTTATTTTTATTTAAAAATTGACAGAAATTGAATTTATTATTAATGTAACTAAATAAATTGCTGTATCTTGGCAAATTATGAAACGTATTTAAGTGTCATTTATAATGTAAGGAATAAAATCAAATAAGTAAAACAAAATCAAAAATCTTTAATTTGTAAAATAATTTTAAAAATAAATAATACATTTTTTTAAAAAGTATGTCCACTGGCGTGAGGCCTTAATTCACGTTAAAGGTATTTATTATTATGTCATTTATTATAATTCACCTCATTTTTAAAATAAATTGCATTTTGCGTTCAGTATCATTAAACATTTTCAACAAGACGCACAAAAAGTCTACAGTTTACCTGCTCCCGATAAACTATAGAAAATTGGGAGTGTATTATTGATAAAAACTTGCAGTAACATTTTATTTTTTAGATAACACGGTCGAATTGTCATCCTTCTCTTGATTAATAAAAAGCACGATACTTTTTACTCTCTTTTAATTCTCGATAACTTAATTTACGCCCAATAAAAGAAATCCAATAAGGCATCTAAATTAATCAGCTGATGCGATGCATAGAAAATGTTTGGCTTGTGGTAGAAGAGGACATTAAAACGTGCACATTACAATAGTAAGGTAACCACTTTTGCAAAAAACGTAAAACTTGATTACAATTTATAATAATAATAGTAAGAACAACAAAAGAATAGTAATAAATTTTAATTTTTATCTTTCACTAGATTGATAAAGCCAAGCGTTACTTTATGGAAATCTATGATAAGATCACTTGAAAATGGTTTTACTTCATGTTTACCACGTATAGTACAATTGTTAAGATTGTTACCATAGTTTCAACCCTTTCAGGCCATCTTCAAACATACAGACTTAATTCATACAGGTTCCATTGTTGGGTTGCTTTAGGTGACCATATTGGGCCTACTACTAGTGGTGTTAATTGTTAAAGTACAAGGGAAGGGACTCAATAACTAGATAAACGGAAGTAACAAGAGAACGGTTATGACGGATTGGGTTTTTGATGGTGTCACTCCCGGATAGTTTTGACACCACCAAAAACCCAATCCCTCGTAATCGTTGTCTCGTCGTAATCGGTTTGTTGTTTCCGTTTATCTAGTTATTGATTCTTGTCCCTTGTACTTTAATAACTAACACCACTAAGTTCAATCCTTGGTAGAATCAATATGGTCACCTAAAACACCCCAACAATAGAAGCCCTATGAATTAAGTCTGTATGTCTGAAGATGAACCGAAAGGGTTGAAACTATAGTCACAATCTCAACAATTGTACAATACGTGGTCATGATGAAGTAAAAACACTTCCAATTGATTTTATCTTTCTTATACCATATAAATACGAAGTACGTATAAGTATATAAAAGATATAGGATTCGTGTTTTGAACATGTTTCCTACTTCACCTTAATACGTCTCTTGTATTTATATCACTGCAATTCTTTTATACATGATTCAAATAGGGGTCATACATAAGTGTCAATTTACTACAAAAACTTTTTCAAAAAAAAAATTCATAATGGGTGAATTTTTCAATGGCTCTGTACGTACGTATGGATATATGTTCAAGAATTGCTACCAACCTATTGAACCGACTTGGATGAAATTTGGTAGGCAGCTGCATACTGTTGTTCCCCAAAACGGTTTTTCTCATTTTTTTTCATAACACCAATATAAATCCAATATATCCAAAATCCAATGTAATTCAAAAATTCAAATTTAAAATTAGGAGGCTGAAATTTTGCACAGATATAGTACGCTGTATTCTGCGTCAAATGCAGTTAGTCCCATGTTGCCAACTGTTTTAGAACACGACGTTGCAACCTTCAAAATTTAACAAACTTTTCAATATATCTCAAAATATAAAAGACAGGACATTCGAATAAAATTTGTTGTATAGGCTGCCTGAATGCCCTTTATTTTTATTTGAAACATTTTTTAAGCACAATTTAATGTATATACAAGGTGTTTTTTGTTTTTCGAACCTTGTGATCCATTTTTTCGAAACTGTTCCTGTAATTTTTTTATATTTCTTGTATCAAATGTTCTTTTATTAATAGTTTAGCCATTAAGCGAGTTTAAAAAAACGCATGTCAAAACATCGGAGTAATTTGAAGTTGAAAAAAAAATTGTACTACCTTAAATATCTCGGTTATTATGAAAGTTGAATAAAACTAAATACTTGGAAAAATAAAACTTGAATAATAAATGTATGACTAAGGGAGTTGAATTCTGCTAATGTTAAATATACAGAATCAATTTTTAGCAATAAAAAAATTTCAAAAAAAATTTTAGTATTGTATATTTTATACACATGTATATTTTTATACACTTTGATAGCCCTTGCCAATCCCTTTAAGATGTCCTTTGTTCCTCTAACTAAAGCAATAGTTGCGACATCTTTAGTACAACCAAAGAAACATTTAATCATTTGTTTGGATTTCAGGCTTTTGCGATTGTAGCTAAAGTCACCTTTGCACCGCACATTAGAAATTTTGCAATTGCAATTTCGGACAAATTGTGATGAATCCATCGGAACAAACTTTTTCACATTTTAAAGTTCATGGAAAGTCAAATGTACTGAATTCTGTATAAACTTTTTATTTTTTTAATGGGGTTTGGGAATGCATATAGGCAGACCCCATTCTGGCTTGCATGCATCCATTGCATTGGATACTGTGGGACTCACCGTCCAGCTCTAGGCTGCGTGCTACCCACTAAACACATCTCCGCGGTGCTACCAATTTCCTTGGAACCGCGCGAGCATTACATCGGGGAGACTGGAAGGATGTTGTTGCTATATGTCGAAGTACACCACGGATTATTATACCGGATCAACTCCTTGGAGGTATGCGTCGCGTAGCATTTAATCATATTTCTTACGGATTACTATGCACTTTACCCGCACTTCATCTACCGAGTTGTCGCTCTGTTGCACTCAGGTACTCATCAGTAACTTCCCACACTTCCTAATCTTTGAATGGCTAAATTAAAGTTGGTAAAGTAAAAATTATTTCTAACGAATTTGATGAATTAATTTAAAATAATTTGTAATTAAACCTACATGTCGGCTACTATCATCCTGATGGAACTCTTCTTTAATTTGCTTTTTGTGAAAATTATTTAGAGCAAAATGTCTTGTAAGATATATTGTCTCTTTAAGTTCCTGCATTGTAGAATCAGTTGAGTTATTCATAAGTTCTATTCCTACAGGTAATGCAGCCTCCCTAGCGTATATGAGTGAAAATGGCGTTGCTCTTGTGCTTCCTCTAATGAAACATTATAGCCAAAAGTAAAGTTGTCCAAGTATCTTCTTTGTTGAGTAGAAACAAATTTGTTGATAGAGTATTGCTGAACCATTCGGCAATGCCATTACATGTTGGATGGTAACTAGTTGTTCTATCCGATCGAATACCCATAATTCTTTGAAGTTCTTTTATAATATTTAAGGTAAAGCTTCTTCCACGATCAGACAGCATGTTACAAGTCAATTTACGATATTATCTAATAGAAATTCTGCTACGACTTCTCTACATATACATCCTTTTGCATCTGTTTCCAGTAAAAGCGATCTTTTATTTTATTGAATGTTTTTGATATGCCTAAGTGGCCGCTTAACGGTTTGCTGTGGCAACTAAATAAAATATCTGGTACCATACTTCACCAAAAAGTTTTGGTTATCTCTGCATTTAAAATGTTTTCTGTATAAAACTTTTTCCAATTAATCCTATTGTGACATTCTGGTAATTAGGGTCTTCAATTGTTTTTATCTTCTATTGAATAAATATAGAAAGAAATTTTAATTTCTATATTTATTCTTTAAATAATTTTGAAATGGTATCGATCGTTACAATATTGATGGTATACTGAGTCATAATTAATTATATACTTTATTGATTCATGGCGTTGACAACTGGTCATATAATGTTGACTGGTGATATAAATATTCCTGGATCTAATAAATCCATCAATCGCGATTTGTTGTTTGATGAACTATATGCTTAAAAATGGACATACCCGAGTTGGTAGATGTTAGACGTAGTTGTAGAAGATTATTGTAAAATTAAACACAAACTGCTGTGTAGGATTGTTTCATGTATTATCATTTAATTAATTCCTCACAAGATATGTATTCATAAATTTGAATTATCAGAAACCAAAACATTCTTTCCCATTATGTTTTCCTTTTTATTAATACCTACTTTCTTACAACGCGTGTTTATGGTTTATATGAAACATCCTTTTTATAAAACATTAGTTTTTAAATGTTATATTTCATATTAGGGGAAAATAATAAGAATCAGCTTTTTCGATAGCGACAGTTAATGCATTAATCAATAATCCTTAATTAATTATAATATAAGCTAATAACTTACCTCACCCTAGAAATATAAAAATATTTATTTTTCAAATATTTATTTTATTTCACATTTCCTTGTTAATGCGGTTCTTAACAACGTTAATAAATATTTCACGCTGTCTGTGTAAACTAAAAGCGACATGGCCTTGGGTATTGTTCGATGTTAAGGGTTTAAGTCAAGTCACACCACGCTCCCGAACTCTAAAACTTCCAGGCGATGGAAATGATGATCGTAGAAAACTCAAAGCACAAAAAAAAGAAAACAAGAATTTAGTTAACGAAACGTAAAACATTTTAGACTGCTATAATGCCTGCTTGCTTTTTTACAATGCATAATATATTTTGTCAGTTCGAGGAATTTTATTCTTAAGTCAAACTTGTTTGCAAATTTATATAAGGAAGCTTAATGATATTTGACTTTTTTGTGGATTATTGAAATAAATATTATTTAGAAGTTCCAGTTTATCTGATATTTTATATAGAATAAAATATATATTTTAAGTAAAAGTTATGTTCAACGTCAAAAGCGTATTTAGTGGTGATATGTTGTTCCTTTGAATACGTTTTTTTATCGGGTATATGTTAGGAACGCGATGTCATTTGAAACGAACTTGTTCCTATTCGGAACCGATAAAGTACATGCATCGAGTCAATGCGTCATTTTTATAAATTTGTTTTTTCAGCCATCTCTTTTTCGATAGTTTATTGAAAACTAACTTAAAAATGAATAGAAAAAGATTTCTACTTTGACCGCACTAGCATAGTTTTCTACATTCATGGAAGCAGTAAGGGAATTTAATTATGCACGCATGCAATGTATGCAGGGTAGCAGGCTCCGTACACTCATTTTCACACAACGTACATAGTCAATAAACTTATTCCCTTTATTGCGGAACGCAACGTCCGTGAGTGAACCAGTCGCATGGTTCACTGTTCTATGTGTCGAAGTGAAATAACAAACCAACGAAAATATGTATGAATATCACACTGTTGTAACCATTTAAAAGCCACCAGCATGGTGATTAACATTAATTAATTTATTGTCTTCTGGAAAAAAGATCATTGCCAAACATTATGTAGTATTATTGTATTAAGCATCTGCCTACTGCAGTAAGTGTTATATGTTAGTTTTAAAAAAATGAATTATATAAAATCATAGTATATACGATTGCTTACGAGCAGGTAATAGCATCACATTGTACAGACTCTTCTAAATATGATTATAATGACCAATGAAATGTAATGCCATTGATCACATTGACTATGCGGCTTACATTATTGTAAACTGGAAAAACTCAACTGTATCCACCTTACGAACTTTCAATATTTATAAGTGATGCTGACTAAATGCTAGGAAATGTTTTAGTTATTTAACCAATATTGTCTAATGGTTAAATTAGTTACTTGTATAAATTCAAATTATTTAAACTTATTAATAGACGTCATATTAAAATGACTATTAGGTAAAGTTAGGTAATAGGTTTTGTAGGTATTAGTAGGTTTAAAAGGGCAACAATGAATTCATTATAGTTATCTAGCGTAATATTAAAGAGTCTTAAAATTTATTAGTGTCACGTATTCATATAAATTTGCGCGGCAGATAGGAAAGAAAATATGTGCCTTGAAGCGCTACGATTGCAGATGGATGTACGAGTGCCCAATGGCGCTCAGTAAAGCTAGTTCTAGGCGCGAGATGCTTTATGATGGGAATAGAAACTTGTGTACCGGCTCAGTACCTTATTAGGTACTGATTTAAACGATAGTTTATGCCCAAGAACTGGAAGAGGAACTCTGAGCTAGAGAATCTGTTAGCAAGTAGAGTGCGGTCGACATATATAATACTGTTCTTTATATAGCCAACAGAAATCTAGCCAATTATAATCTAAATCTAATTAAAAAACAATATCATAATAATTATAAGTTTTACCAGTCATGTACTTCATATAAATTAAAAATAATTAAATGAGAGCTCAAGCACTTATAAAAAAATATATAAGTGACAACAGGCTATACTCAAAGTACATTAATAGCTATATTCATATCACATGAAGATTAGACTTACTATGTGATATGAAGATAAATAAATTTTTATTGGTGCCAAGTTGAGGTCAATACTAACATGATACAAAGTGCTTGAACTCTCATTTAATTATTTTTAATATTATAATGTTAGAGAAAAGATTCAATCTAAAATAGTAACGTCACTACAACCCTCTTCTATTGATAGTGGGCGCACACATTTTACAATTCCATTTTATGGTCGGATTTCCTATGATTAAACAAATTCTTTCCAAGATCAATAATAACATTGTAATTTCGTTTTCTAATCTATCTAACCTTAGCACTCTTTCTGTTCGTAAAAAGGATCTTGTTGATCCCTTGTTAAAATCAGGTATTTATGTGGTCTCTTGTAAATGCGATTCTACATACATAGGTCAAACTGGAAGACTCTTTACCTGTCGTATAAAAGAACATTTATAAAGTATTGCAACTTGTCAATCTAATTGGGCGGTTCACATTAACCAATGTAATTCATATAAGCACAGCTTTGATCCTAAAATACATTGTAAGATGGATAAAGGCATAAAACAAGAGAATATGGAAATTATTATTTCTTAAACTTTTGGCAGAGAATTTGGAAATTATTCTTTCAAAAACTTTTTCACATAATTTGATTCATCAAGTTAATTTTCCAGCAGCGGATTTTTTATACAATTTCCATTGATATCATCTCAACAGCATCCATAGTTGATATATCTTATGTTTTCTATTACATGTCGTTCTCTTGGATTGTTTCGTTTAATAACATTTTTAGTTTTTGAAATGAGTTACCCACTTGTTGGATATAATTTACTATTTGAGTAATTTCGACACACAAAACTTCGTTTTGGAAATTATTTGGTGAAATTTTAGTAACTTTAGTGACTTTCATTTTTTTATTGAAATATGACAGTTTTGCTTACTTTATAAAATTAAAAATAACGAATTTTCAGTGTTACTCCAACGACCACAAGGTGTTGTACACTCAACTACTAGGCTAAATTAAATTTCTAATTTATAATATGCTTCGATGCTTTAGTAAGTTTTTATTATTTATTGAATTTGTTGTAGCTTGAAAATGGCAAATCCGGCCAAAAATGCATTTGCTGCAAAAAATACAAATGCACGGCCAAAAATGCAAATAAATATATGTAGACGAAGATAATCTAGAAAAATTTTGTATTTTTAATTTTGGTATACGATTTCCAAAATTTTCAAGTTTTTCAAATAATTAACTTAAAAAATATAGTGTACGTGATGTCTGTAGCTCAAATGTAAGTTTCAATTATATTTCTTGACTAATTTAAAAATCTCAAATAATTTTATTTGTGATTTTATTCTTGTCACAAAATTTTTACTGTAATATATAACATCTAACCTAATAAACTGCTTAATGTTTCTTGGCAATTATTTTATTTACTTGCGAATTGGTGTTAAAATTTAGCACATGCTAATTATTCTTTTCATCTATATACTGAATAAAAGAAATTTTGAGTTTTATTATTTTATATGTTATACTGACCCGATTTAACTCAGAACTATAAATTAATTTATATTAAAGAAATAAACTACCAGTTCCAGGCTGAAGAGGATGACAAATCTTAAAGCCTCATACAATAAATTCACCAACCTCCTAATGTATATAATCCCAACAGGGAGTGGAGTTTAGTCGGTAAAAATCCCACACATGTTGGCATCGGGCATCCTTCGCCTTTTGAAGGTTCTCCACTTCCTACGTAAACCAAAAAAAAAAGAAATAAATTATTTTATTATATGTATATATGTTTTATATGTATTTAAAATTCCTTTTTGATAGTTGGGTGAGTTCAATTCAGTAAAGTGAAACTAATCTATCTATTAAAAACTCATCTCTACAATATTGTCACAAAAAATAACGTTATATTATTTAGAAACAATTTTGTTTAAGGTGCTTAATATTATCTTGTATGTATATAAACATTTAAATGTATGTATTTTATTAAAAACTAATAATAAGTTATGCTTTCTATACTTATTTTATACGCATTTCATTAAAATAAATTCGTTTAGTTATACAATTATTAAAAAAAAAAACCGGTTTTAGCCGATGTTTTAGGTACCAGTAAACTGCAGTCCAAATTTTTACAAATGCCGAATAGCAGGCTAAAGTTCATCTGATTATACATATTCATTTTATTCATCTAATTAAGCACTATCTGCTATTGAAATGTTTGAACTGCAATTCGGCACTTTTTTTTTTATTACTTGAAGTGGACCTTTTATTTCGACTGCAGTTATTATTTAACCTATGTTTTTTTCATTATGAACTTAAAACAGTTTTCGGAAAGACACGGCTTTTGACTATCCCTCGTCTAAACGTAGTGGAAAATAATCTTTTTGAGTCCGGTGTTATAATCACTTGAATGTCAATTCTATAAGAAACAAGGCTTTAAAAACTATAGAAAGTATAATTATAAATTATGTCATAATTAATAATATTCAAATCATATTTTATAAGTTTGGAAAGATATATTTCCAGAGACATTGTATTCTTTTGCTTTCAGCATCAATAATAAACGGAATCTAGAAACTCCAACTTTTATCAAATTAGTCGTCAAGTTTGTTCATTTGTAACAACGAGATAAGAAAAATATAATCTATATGAGACGTTCGTTAGAAAATTACGAAGTCTCTGCCACATTAGTTTCAGCTGATATCATTCATATACAATAAATTTATCTAGATAATTTTATATTTTAAATAATATATATGACTGAAAATTAAGATTCAAAGTATTCCAAGAACTCAATATTTAATAGAAACGAAAGATATTATACGATTTTACTACTGATTATTGACAAATTTTTGAAATATGTTTTGACGAAATTTATAAAAAAATAGGGAGATCAAAGTCATTTATCTGTATTAACTAAAAGCCTGTGACAATATGGAAATTTCGGAAGGGTCCCATTTTGGAAATTTTTGAGCAGATGTCAAGTCCCCCGACCAGATTAAAAATATGCCGTTTACTGAATTTGAAACATGATAAAATTCTGTAAAAGATTTATATTGACATTTTTTTCGAACAAAACATTTCAAAAATGTTATGAAGTTTTGAAGAAATCGACAAAGATTATAAAATTGTCAATATTCTATAAATCCAAGAAAAATGCGGTTTTCACCACGCGATTAATATTTAATTGAATAAAAATGCTAAAATAATTTAAATTTGAACAAATCCTTAGCTTTTGAAAAAATGTCCAAATTTTGCCTTATAGAAATTATAGCCAAAAATGGCCGGACTTGGACGTAGACTTCTAATTGAACTGACGCTTCAGGATTGACCACAAATGATAGCTAAATAATAATTGTTGCTAAATAATTGAGTCAAATAGTTAAGCCGACGCTTCAGGATTCTCCACAATTAATAGGTAAATAATTGTTGCAGAGGAATGGAGGAATCGTGTTTTGGAAAACTGAAGGGAAGTGGGTAAAAATGGTCACAAAATCGTACCACCTTATAACCTATGGTCCAAATAGACATAAGCGTTAAAATAATATGGTTCTCAAAATAAATGATTTACAACATTGTTATGTGAAAATTTGTTGGAAAAATTCGTTCGTTTATTACAAGAAACATTATTCTTTATATAACTGGGCAATAAAATAAATCCTCCTAGCTTTTAACTAAAAATGAATTTCTATAATATTTGTCTACAAAAAGCTTTAAAGCAGGCAGTTCCTTCAGGGTCTTTAGAGTTCCTTCAGGGCTTGACTCTTACTTGCATGTCAAGCCAAAGATGTCCTTCTATCAC
>WYDF02001251.1:0-14117 GCA_009867245.2 Adranes taylori
TTTGTTTGTACTTTAAGTACACCCTTAGCTACATTAATCAACTTATCATTAAATCAGGGTATATTTCCTGACATTTGTAAAGAGAGTTACTTCGTTCCTATCTATAAAAAAGGTGATTGGGCTAACATTGAAAACTATAGGCCGATGCCAATTTCCTCTATCATTCCAAAAATGTTTGATTGTTTAGTAACTATCAACTAAACAATCTAAGTAACTAAGGAACTTCCATGGTTTACTAGACATATAATAATAGAAAATCAACACGGAATCATGCCTGGGAGGTCGGTGGAAACGAATCTATTATCATACCAATCTTTTATTTTAGTTTCACGTAAGCAAAGGAAGCAGGTACATTCTGTTTACACCGACTTCCAAGGATTTTGATAAAATTAACCAAGATATTTTAATTCAGAAAGTTTCGTGTTTAGGAATAGGAGGCACTATATTATAGTGGATAAAAAGCTTATTAGATAATAGTAAACAGTATGTGAAAATTGGAAATTGTATATCATCACCTATATTAGTCACCTCAGGAATAGTTCAGGGTTCCCATAATGGTCCAATGCTCTTTAACTTATTTATCAATGACTTGCATTCTGTTCTTAGGGATTCGTCATTACTACTGTTTGCAGACGACTTAAAATATTCGCTGCAGTGAGCTCAATTGGAGACTCCTCCAGGCTTCAGCATACTGTGGATCTGTTTGATGAATGATGTAACCGTAACTCACTATATGTAAACTCCAATAAATGTAACGCAATAGCCTTTTATAAAGATAAGTTACAAATTCCATCAAATTAGAAGTTACATAATGGGGACATCGGTATAGTTAACGAAATACGAGACATCGGAATTATTTTTGACTCGAAGTTATCATTCGTAAACCATTTTGACATTCAAAAGAGAGGTTTACAAACACTTGTTTCATAATTCGATTAATCAAGATTTTAGCTCATTCATGCTAAAATCTTGAGATATAGACATTCATGCGTCTATATCTCAGTTTAGTACGACCACTATTACAATTAGAGCCTTTATAAATACATTTCGAGGACCTCTAATCTCTTATCCATGGGGTTGAGTATCCAACTCTCACATCCATAGAGGAGTACCGGAAACACATAGCACCTCAACATACGGGTTCTCGTTTCTAGGCTCAGTTCAGGTCTGACAAAGACATTTCGTATGCTTATAAATGTTTTTCTGGCTTGTTCGATTCTCGACTTTATTTCTTTAGTCATATCACAGTGTTGATTTACCACAGCACCGAGGTATTTAAAATTGGCCATATGTTCTAGTGTGGAACCTTTAATTTTGATTACTGCGTTTATCGGTGTTAATAAATACCATTATTTTAGTCTTCGATATGTTGACAAACAAACCAAATCTTTCACTTTGCCGTACTATGCTGTCCACCATTTCTTGTAGTTCAATCTGAGTTCTCGCTATAATGACTGTATCGTTGGTGTATCTAAGGTTGTTTATTGATTCCCCGTTGACAATAATTCCGCCTGATGTTTCATTGAATGCCTCGTTGGAAATTGCTCCCGAGAATATGTTGAACAGAAGTGGTGATAGGACACATCCTTGCCGGACACCTTTCCTTATGCGGATGACTTCTGTGAATGCATGATCTATTCTTATTTTCGCCGTTTGATTCCAGTACAACTCCGTTATAATTTGTATGTCCCTTCTATCCATGGCTGTCGACTTCAATATGTCAATCATTTTTCTGGTGCTGTACGCATTCAAATGCCTTACGATGATCTATAAAGCAGGCGTACATGTCGCAATTAATATCTCAACATCGTTGAACAGAACAGTGCTTCGCGTGTAGGACTGAATTTCGGAATCCAAATTGTGTGTGCCCTGATCGCTCTTCACATTTCCGGAATATTCTCCTGTGAATGATGCGTAAGAATATTTTCAACGCACGTGACATGCGGCTTATCCTTCTGTAATCGTCACAGTGAGTGGTGTTATTTTTCTTCGATACAATGATAAAAGTGGACTTCAGCCAGCTAGTATGGATCTTCCCCGTAGTGTGTATTGTGTTGAACATCGATGTGAGAAGTTTTAAGCCGTAGCCTTCTTGTTGTATTATTACTTTGAACACTTCTGCATGAATGTTATTCAAGCCTGTGGCTTTTCGGTTCTTTTGCATCTTTGTTGCGTGTATGCCCTCTTCTCTTTATTTCTGCTCAAATTACACTTACATCTGCCAGTAATAGTGGGGGTGTCCGTTCATCTCTAAAAGTGTTTCAGCATACTGTGTCCATCTCTTAACTTTGTCTCCTATTTCTATTATTATTTTGTTGTCTGTGTTTCTTAAAGCTGCTGACTGTTGTCTTCGGCTTTTACTTCCAAGTTCTTTTACCTTTTTATGTAAGTTGAAAGTATCGTATTTTGCTTGCAGTTCTTCTATTTCTATACACTTCTCTCCCATCCACATTTTTTTGGCCTCTTATTTTTCTTTTTATCATTCTGTTTTGCTCTTTGTATTTTTGCAGGTCTTTTGTCTTGTGTTCTCTTCTCTCTTTCATGAGCCCTAGAATTTCGTTTATCATCCATTCTTGTTTTTTATTGTGTTTGACGAATCCTATTTGCCCTTCCTGTATGTTATTCAGCGTTCTATAAATTTTTTCCTCGATTGGTAGCGGACAGTTTATGTCCCTTAACTTCTTTTCGAGGACTCCTCCTACGATGTTTTTCTTGGGAGAATCGTTGAGTGATTGCACATCTATTATTTTTCATAGTTTGGCTTTTTTATCGATTTGAAACGGAGCAATTTAAAATCGGCGACAACTGGATTGTGGTCCGAATTCACATCTGATCCAGGATATGTTTTCATTGACTTAATATATTTCCTAAAGTTGTGATTTAGCAGACTGTTTCTTGCAATGTGCTCCTTCGTATCGGCTGAGGAGACCCACGTGTGCAGTCGTCTTGAGTGGTGTTTAAAGAATGTGTTGCTGATGAACATGTTACGTTTATTGCAGAATGGTACTAGTCGGTCCCCTCTGAGATTCCTTTCTCCAAGGCTACATTTCCCTTGTTATTCTTAGGATCTGCACCAACCTTGGCATTGAAGTTCCCCATGACGAGATGCCCCGGACTGAGGGCCATGGTTTCGAATTGTTCTGCCATTTTGGATAATTTGGAATTGAATAGTTCAGTGAAAGTTCCGTTTTTTTTTTCTGAACTGCAGTATTAAAGCCGTTGAAGCCATTCTGGCCCCGCCTCTAATTGTTCAAAACTGCATTGTTCTGAGAGGTTGTCTTCTCAATGCCGCAGAATGATATTAATGGAACTGCTACCTTCCATCATGTTTCACCATATCTGGCTATCCTTTGGTGTTGGATGTGATATGTAAGAAACTTGCTGTTAACTACTATCAGGTGAACAAGAAATGCACTTTAGGTAATCGCGAATGTAATTTTTAATTTTTTCGCGCACGTTCGGAAACCAATACGTTCTCTGAATAAAACGTAACGCTTTATCTGTACTCAAATGCCCTAAATCATCATGTCGGGTTCTCATAACATTCGCTTCCATAGAAAATGGAACATAAAATAAGAGACGATTATTTTTGTCTTTTATGGACAATCTCATAATCATAATTCTGCAAAAATAAAGTCCATCGTGATATTATCGGGTTTATATTCTGTTTGCTTAAGGTTAGTCTATTGCAATCGATCACTATTTTAAAAAGTATTCCGAATAATAAGTATGAAAACGTTTAATTGCGTATATTACGGATAAACATTCAAGTTCAAAACTATGACATTTGGACTCTACTTCGGTAGTGCGTTTACTAAAATAAAAAACTTATTTGAATTTGCCGGTTACTTGAAGGCTTTTGAAGAAGGATTTCACTGTATCACTGTATGATTTCACTGTATTTCACTGTAAAATTTGCGGGCAAATTAATTTATTGTTAAGAAATTCAAATGATTGTAATTATTTTTTCACAAATCTAATGACTGCGTTTTTTCTAATTAATACATACAAAGGCGTGGCAATTATTGAAAAGTGCGGCACAAATTTTCGAAAATAAGAAGCTTAACCTAAAAACTCATTAATGTCCTTAGCATTTTTAGGTACCGGATATGGCTTAATGGCAACTAGATTTCGATCATCGGGTACTATACTATTTTCACTTATTTTATAACCTAGGAATGAAATGCTAGGAAACATAAAGGAACATTTTTCTAACCGAAAATCAAGGCCACTATTAGCGGCAACTTTAAAAAGTTAGGTACAGATTTGCAAATGATCGATAACGTTACGCGTTGCAACTAAGAAATCATTCATATACACATAATACAATTTTACCGGATCTCAAAAAAGGTCCGAAGACGTGAGATGTAAATCGTTGAAAAACTCTCGGTGCATTGCAAAGTCCAAATGGCATTTTTAGAGATTCATATTGTCCTAAAGAAGTTACGAAAGATGTATAAGGGATAGATAGATAGTTTTATTGCAACAGTAGAGCATAAGTCAACATGTCAATTTTATTAGATAGTAATAAACTTTAATACATTTATTCGTAACTTATGCTTATTTGAAATATGCCTATCGCTTCTTTCATGTCATATATTGGATGGTTCCATAGATATACCCAGCTCTTTTGTGTATTTCTTTGGTGACATTATAGATATATAGAGCTGGTGCCATCAAAATGTTTTATTTTATGAAGAGTGGTTTGCAGGATGTTCTCCTTATGTTGCCTTCCAATGCTTGTAGTGCTCTTTTCTAGATTAGCAAATTTCTTTTATATGTGGTGAGTGGCTTAAAATGTCATTCTTCTTATTGCAAATACTACTTTAGACAAATCCTTACACATTTATGTTTATCTATGTGTGGTCTCCAGGTCAACTCCAATCCCAAAAGCGTCACGGTCTTCTGGGAGCTGATGTTTTTGTCCATAACGTATTCTATTGAAACCATTTTTATTTAGTAATATTTCATTTTCGTTAAACCATTTCTCCACCATTTGCAATGCTTTGTCGGATGCTTTGGGGGCTTTTATTTTATCTGGGGCCATCACTATTAGTGTCGTGTCATCTTCAAACATAACAACGTGACAATTTACCTTCCTTGGAAAGTAATTTATGTATGCTAAGAAAAACAATGGCCCAAGGATTGCGTCCTGTGGTACACCTCTTCTAATTGTTTGAGTTTCACTTGGCGTTCCGTTTACTGCTACCACTTGCTCCCGGTGTTCCAAGTAGGAATTTATTAGGTTATTTGGTGTTCCTAGTATGCTAAGTTTCGCTAGTTTTTCAAGTAACTTGCTGTACGGTACCAGGTCAAATGCCTTTGTTAGATCGCACATCTTGAATATACAAGCTTGGTGGTCCTCTAATGCTCTACATCCTTGTTCATTAATGATACCATCGTTGAGCTAGTGTTTTGTCCTCGCTGAAAGCCGAATTACTTCTCGTTGTATAACCTGTTTCCTCAGAAATGCATCGATTCTTAGGTGTACTAGTTTTTCAAATACTTTAGCAAAGACCGATACGTTTGCAATTGGTCTAGCGGTAAGCTTGCTAGAGTTTGTACATTGTGTGGAATCTCCTTTTTTGATGATCGGATGTACTTTGCTTTTTCTTCATTCCTCTGGAAATGTTCCCTTTAAAACGCATTCGTTGCAGATGTTTGCTAGGTATTTGGATATTATGTCACTCGTGCCTTTCAGTATCTTCATGTCTGAGAAAAATTTCTTCTGACGGATTTGTTTGGGTTATGTTCTTTAGCAGCTCTTCTGTCACATTGCAATAGAAGTTGCTGAACCGTTCGCTACTTGGTTTTCCATCGGATGTCTCCTTGTTGTTTCTCTGCGTAAACCATTCAGTACTTGCCATATGGTCATAGCTTTATTATCTGCTTGCATTTTCCTATCTATATTTCCCCTTTTTGCCATTTCTTCACATAGTGCATTATACCGTGTCCTGTATTTATCTAGTAATTTACCCGTTTCATCATTACCAAAGCTCTCTTGAAGTGCAGTCGTCAACGGCAGGTTTGCCTTTTCTTCTTTTTGTTTCTGGAGCGAGAACGCTTCTTTAAACTCGTTCAGGTGTCAAACTGTTGGTCCATATCCTCACACTCGTATATTTTATTCCAGTGCGCCTTGTCTAGAAGATATCGGAACTTAGTAATATTATCTTTGTTCATATTTCTTCTCCATTTCCTTGTTTGCCCTTCATTCCTATTGTTGTTTTCACTTTATCATGTGTGAGTGGTTTATGGTCATTTATTGAATATGAGGATATTGTGGGGTTTTGATGTTTGTTATTACTCACAGATATATTATCTATGCATGTGGCGTGGTGCATCTTTGAGAGGACTATAACATGCGCACTTAATGGAAACCACTCTAAATCTAACAACGAAAAATATTTTTTTCTCGAATGCAATCTAAAAATGATCTTCAATTAATGGGGTTGGAAAATGATCTTTCGCAGTAATTTTATTAAGGTCGCGATAACATAAGCGCAATTCTCCTGTCTTCTTACGGACTAACACAATCAAACTACCATAAGACGATCTCGGTCTATTAATACCGCGTTCAAAAAAATCATCTACTAAAGCTTGCAACAGATTTTTCTTGGAAAGCTATAGACGTGTACGTCTGAAAGAAATTGGTTGATCGTATGTTTATTTCGAAATTAGTGGCAAGTTTCTCACAAAAGTTTCGTACATAATTACTAGTATCATGAACAGAATCTATGTCTTGATTCAAATTATTTTTATTGAAAGTTGGTTTTTTACATAAACAATTAGCAATGTAATTTATATTCATTAATTTGCTGAGTCAGAAACGTGATCTGCTTGTTCATATTCAATAATAACATTAGAAGATTCAGAAATATTCAGATATAAAATATCTACCTAAGATTGCTCAAAAGTCATCGTATATCCAGGCACAACATTAAAATTTAAAGATAACGTAATATTATTAACATTAACATTTCGTACTATTAACGTAATACGGTTAATTGAGATCCGATAATGCCCTGAAAACTACGAAAATTCGGCACTAAATTTAAATCATTGTTTAGGTAAGATCTTTTGATTAAACTAATCGGAGTACCTGAATCTAATAATGCATTTATACTATACAAGTTATTTAAACTTAAGGATACGACATATGGCATTGGCAAAT
Source organism: Adranes taylori (assembly GCA_009867245.2). Classification (NCBI taxonomy): domain Eukaryota; kingdom Metazoa; phylum Arthropoda; class Insecta; order Coleoptera; family Staphylinidae; genus Adranes; species Adranes taylori. The sequence goes on from WYDF02001251.1 coordinate 7,172, forward strand.
CATTCTGGTCTTGTAGCAAGTTTGTTGTTGTATCTGCGGTTTCCCTGGAAACAGACGTATTCTTATCAGGACAATTTCTTTGTTAATGTACTGTCGAACCACATAAATAACAGCTATCCCTTGCTTTTCTTGGTTGCGTACACTCAGAACTGAAGTAGCCAGCTTCATTACAATTATAACATTTCAGCGCTAATGTCGGTTCTGTCACCCAGATAGGTCGGACTGTAGCCCTAGGATCCGTCTATTATGTAGCTTATAGTATCTTGTTCATTTAAATTTAGTTTTTTTGCCAAAAGAAATTTATCTGTAAAATATAGATTGAACTTTTCATTTTTTCTTCATATTCTAGCTTCAAACCTTTTCATCAATGTTAGCACTCTTAACACAAAACATTCCTGTCATAGCATCTTTAAGTTCATATAAATCATATTGAACATGTTCTGGCTTAGAATAATACCAGTCAAGCGCTGTAGACTTTACGTACTATCACTAATAGTAACATTTCACTTGGTGGATGATACGTTTCCTTAATAACATCTATTCTTTTAAACTATTGATTTACATCTTCGTTGTGAGATGCATTAAATGTAGGATGTAATGATCCCAATTCGGTGTTACTTACCATTTCTCACTTAATTGTATAGCTTTAACAGTGGATGCCACTAAATGTTCTAAATTTACCGTACATTGTTCACTATTTCTTGGCGGTGAAGCCATTGTAATATTCGTACACTTTTATGGTTAGCCGGTCGAAATTTTTGATTTTTGAATCTATACACCACACCTGGAGTGTAGTCTCTAGGGCAGTGATGGCGAATTTTCATGATGTAGTGATGGCGGGTTTTTTTCGTGTGGGTCAATATCATAAAATTTTATGTTTACATTTGATTTAGTCAAAATTATACTAATTTGATATTAATATTTGACAGTATGTCGGACATATGTGCCACGACTAGTGAATAAAAATGACTAGTCGTTTTAATATTAAACTTTTTTTTAATTGGGCCACTCTTTTTAAATGGTTCAGTAACATGGGTCCATCCGTGACCTGAGGGTCATAGGTTCGCCATCACTGCTCTAGGGGTTTATAATTAGTTAGAGTTACTTAACATTCACTTCACTCGATTTTATTGATATAAAACAAACTGATCACTAAACTTAAAAACATTGATTTCATAACTACTTCGTAATACGTAAACATCCGGACGACGCAGTTCAAAGTTTAAATATTACGCGCGTAATTTGAAATTTAAAATTAATCATTAGTTGAAATATATAAAAGTCAACAATATGTAACACATTTGGATAATCTTTTGGCTCAATGTTTTAAATTAGGAAATTACAACTACCACACGTTAATATGGAGAAAATTTATAAACTTCTCCCGAACTTTGAACAGGTTCTTTCGAACTCTGGAAATCTCCAGACGTTCACTCATCCCAGATTAACTGGTTTAAATAAAAATAAGTTAATTTCAATAAGTTAAGACCGAAATAATTTTAGGCTAATGAAGTTACTGATCAAGAAGGAAAACTTAAAGAAGGAATGCAACGTATACGAAATTTGGAAAATCAAATTAAGAAAATAGATGCACGTTTAGATACTGTTCAAACTAACATCCAGCAATTACAAGCTGAAACAAGTACGATTCAAAATGTCGAAGCAACATTTAAGGACAAAATAAAAGTATTTTATTTTTAGCACAATCAGGAATATTATTGATTTTTATTTTGAGTGTTAAGAACATATTAACAAGTTGAATAACAATTGTATGTTTTTTCTTAATTTTAGACGATAGTGAAAAGTATGTGCGATCATACGCTTGACGTAGTGCGTTGTTTCAAAAACTATTCGAATCATTTGAATGAGCTTTCGCTCGTACGAACATATTTGGATAAATCAAAGGAACAGATAGTATTTCTTGAGAATCAATCGGCCGATATGCGACAAAAATTAGAAGAGGTCGAAGAGAATGTACGAAAAGCGAGTAGAGAATTTACGGAAGTCACTAATGAATGCAAAGTAAGGGATATTTAATTCAATAAATACATTCCATAAATAAGGTGCCCAAAATTTCCTCTACATTGTTATCAATGTGTCTAAGAAAGTTATTGAAAAGCAGATTTTGTGAAATATGACTTTATAATAAGAATTGATAAGAAGAGATTTGTGTGCAGAATTTAAGTTGTGAGGTGTTGGAATTATTATCATGCAATTGAACTATTTGTCATTTTAAGGTGAGTTAGCCTTAGCCACCTTCGCCTACGCAATAATTTTCCGACAAATGCAAGGGCATTGAGTCGCTTCTAAGCAATTTTTCTATGGTCTAAGTCAGAGTTTCCCAACCATTTTTGCGTCGAGCCTTCCTCTCTTCTTCATGTTATAATTATATTAACCTAACGATTGATTGTATCTACGAGCGTAGGTACGTCACGGGTGAAGGCAAACCGCCGGTGAGAGGGTGCAAGCTGCGACCTGTCTCAGCAATCTAGGAACAACAATCAAATGGGTGAATTAGTGACTGAATGAATGAGTGATGTAATGGAATGATTTTATAAGTGGGATTTTCGTCCTTAAATGGATTTTTCTTTCTAAAATTTTAGAATTATTTTTATTGTTGCATTGACGAATTCTTGCGGATGATGATGCATTCTGGAGCGAGATTGTTCACTGCTTTGCTTATCTTAGCAGATATAGAAAAAATTTCTGTGAAATAAAAAAATCTGTGAAGCTTTTTTATTTATTTATACAAGCTTCAAAAACCTTAACGGTTATTACAAACGTAGAATTTCATTTTATATAATTCAAGATATTAGAGAATATATGTAAGTATTGCAACATTTTGTAAGTTTTTTATGCGTTTTCCTGATTGTGTCTTTTAGTTCAATGTTGAATTCTAGAATATCTTCGATATCTTTAAGATTTTTGGTAACTAGTTATATAAGTTCAGTCCTTGCGTGAATGTCATTTTTCCCCAGTTCTGTTTGTTGGTCTCTTCATTAGATAGTGTTCTTTTTTTTTCTTGTGTCATATTGATGCACGTCATTTTTGCACCATCATTTTCTGTTCCATGTCCATTATTCCCAGCTTCGTCTTGTGAATCAATTTTTATTGTTTCGTATTTTTTAGTTACTCTATGTTTAATATCCCTGTATTGCTATAGACATCTATTGTTGGTATGTCCAGACTCATGTTGTATATATTTTTGATTTTGTTTTGTCTTATTTGTAGTGCGTTTAGTTTTGATTTGTTTCCCAGTGTCCAGTACATGTTCATGTATTACAGTCTGCTTTTTACGTACGCATCATAAACCTGTAGTTTCTGTTTTATGTATACATTGTGTCTTAGTGTTCGCATGAGATATCCATATGTTCCCAGTTCTCCTATTAGGTCGTTTATATGCTCTTTCCAGTTCAATCCACTATCAATTTTGAATCCTAGGTACTTTACCGATATTTCTTCCTTGAATCTGACATTTTTTTTTTATTTTCACGTTGATACAGGTGGAGATGATTTGTATACAATATGAACAGTTATGGCTCTAATATGGACCCTTGCGGTACTCCATATTCTATATTGTTTTGGTTTCACTGGTTCTTTTATTTATTACTGTTGCCTTCTACTGAGATATGAGTTCATCAGTTCCCCTGCTTTCCCATGTAACCCTATGTTTTTGTTTTTCACCCATTGCTTCCTTTTCTCTGGTATCGAATTATTTACTAAAATCTCTGTGGCACATTCGTTTTTATCCATTCTTTCGTGTATGTAGTTTATTATGTTGATTTTTACTGTTAGTGTGCTTCGATTTTTCTGGTCTGCATGTTGGTTTGTTGAGAGTATGTTTAAATTGCTTACGTGTAATTGTATTCTGTTTAGGATAACCTTTTCAAAGATTTTACTACTGATAGATTTGCTATCCGTCTATAATTTTTTGTTAATTTCTCGTTTCCAGTTTTGTACAGGGCTGTTCTTTTATTTATTAATACTGTTGCCTTCTACTGAGATATGAGTTCATCAGTTCCCCTGCTTTCCCATGTAATCCTATGTTTTTCGCGTTTCGCCCATTGCTTCCTTTTCTCTGGTATCAAATTATTTACTAAAATCTCTGTGGCACATTCGTTTTTATCCATTCTTTCGTGTATGTAGTTTATTAGGTTGATTTTTACTGTTAGTGTGCTTCGATTTTTCTGGTCTGCATGTAGGTTTGTTGAGAGTATGTTTAAATTGGTTACGTGTAATTGTATTCTATTTAGGATAACCTTTTCAAAGATTTTACTTAGTACTGATAGATTTGCTATCCGTCTATAATTTTTTGTTAGTTTCTCGTTTCCAGTTTTATACACGGGTGTAATTTTAGCTACTTTCAATTCATCCGAAATACTCCTCTTTTCATTGCTTCATTTATTTGCTTTGTTATGATTAGTGTTAAACTTTTGATAGATTCTTTATGAATGTTGGTCATATCTAGAAGCAAGTTTTTATGCGTTAACAGGCTTTTCTTTAGTGCATTTCATTTTTTTGTGCATTCTAGGAGCACCAAATTTCTTTAGTTCTTTTATGATTTGTCCAATTTCCTGCTCTTTTATGGATCTTAAATGCATTGATTCTTTTGGGTCATGTCGTTTTATGTTACTATTAAGTTAAGGTTGTGTTTTGTGCTTTTGAGAGTTCTGGCTACATTTGCATAGTAGTCGTTTAAAATTTTTGCTATTCTGATTTCACCTGTTTCTACTGTTTTGGTTTCTGAATGCTGTATATCCTGTTGATTGATTTAATTTTTTGAGACAATTTGGATTTTGTTCGTAGAAAATATTTGATTAAATGTCTTTTAATTAAGTGGGTTAATTATTTCGAACTGCATTTGGCGTTCAGGAGTTTAAATTGGCTTAAATTAGCAAGGTAAGGGTAGAAGCGCAATTCTGGCATAGGTGATAGCCTTCATCTGTATTGTCTGCTTTCACATCGCATCATTGCATTCGTTCACATCACACGAAGCGGAGGGTACTGATGAAGAAAATCATCTATGCCAGATATGCGCATATAGCTTTACTTTGCTTTTTAAGCCAATTTGAACTTCCTGAACGTCAATATGCAGTTTTTGAAATTATAACTCAGTTAATTATTAACAAAGAGTTATACTTCTTAAAAATAATACCATCATATATTCTTAATTAATTGTATTTTATTCCGTGCATTTACAGCCTCAATAACTGGCTTTATTAACGTTTTACAATGGAGAATTCTTGTAGAAGGAATGCCTGTTTATATTCTTGGAAGGTAGTGGGAAACTTATTTGTTTGTCTATGAAGTCATCACAGTGAATTGGGGGTTGCGCGGCATTATACTGTGCACTTTCCTCGTGGAAGTATGATACGTCGATGGGCGTATGCAATCTGCTTAGGTTTTGGACACCTGATTTATGTTGTTTAGATTAAGGTAATTGGAAAACATACTCGGGGCTACAGTCGCCGAACAAATGTTTGGTAAATGTACGCATTTAAAACGTACTCTTTGCTCCAATCGAATGTTTCCTGGCGACTAAATCGTCGGAAATCACACACAAGAACATTTCCCATTTTATATAAAACCATTGAATAAGTAATAAATAGAGGTTTAAAACAATGTTAATTTTCCGACTACGAAAAGTGCGTCGACTTTGATGATTCTAGTCAGAATCATTATTTATAAACATTTAGTTATAGAAACATGAAGTATATGTACAAACATGCGGCATTCATTTAATTATTTATAATTTCAAGAGAAACAATTTACCTAAGAAACAATATTGAGATTATAAATCTCAACAGTGTTGCAGTAAAGAAATTATTTAAAATTAAAAGGGTTAGTAACTTGATGGTTTTTCTTTGAAAGCTGCATACATTGTTCTTGGAAACCACTGAACCGATTTCAATCGATTTAAACTTGGTAGTCTTATTATTTTACTAAAACTGAGGCTACTGAGTGTACGATTTTTAGAAATTAAAAAAATTATTCATTTATGATCTTTGAAAGTTTAAACATTTTTCATGTTGTTTTGAAATTTTTTAAAATCAATCTTTTTAAAAATCCCTCCATTCAGTGTCAAAGCTATTATTAAATTAAAAACGTCATTTTTATATCACGAGAAAAGTAAAAATATTAAAAAATCTGTAAAAAATCTTACAGGAGAACAAAAAATCTAAGATCGTATTGTTTTCAACATTCGTCAATGGTTTTGGCGAGGGGTTCGAACCATCAAGGGGGGGGGGCGGATGTGTTAAGCCATCCAGGGACCAAACCCATTCTTTTGTCGTAGTTTGTTTTGAGATTTTCAATTCTCGTTTTGCATATTCTCTAACAAAAAAAAACCTTTTGAAAATTGCCGGTGTGATTACGTTTACATTTTAAATATACAACCACGGAATATAATTTGTTATAGAGTTTTAATCTATAACTATGTATTCTTAGTAACTTCATAAGTAAGCATTTGCTTTTTATTTTCTCCACATATATAGTTCCAGTTACGTGCAATTTGACCCTGCAGAAATCGGTAGTATTATAATGTTTGTTCCCTCTTTTTTATAAATGTGTAAATACTATAAATAGTAAATAGATTTATAAGAATCAGCCTGGGATTGTTTGAATTTATTTCTAATGTTTCGAATTTATTAAAAAAAATGTCAATTTGTGTATTGTTATTATTTTGAAAACAAAATATGTACTATTAGATAAAATCAAACCAAATGTATTATATCCCTTAGAGGACGGATTGTTATTATTCTTAAAAAAATCACTATTTCATTCACTAAGTTGAATTCACTATTTTATATTATTTACGGAACTGATTTACTTAAATAAAGATGTTAGCTTTGTAATAAAACAATATTTACTAATTATAATAGTTGTCTTAAGCAGGTAATCGATCGAAAATTGCGAATCATATATGAGAGACTACAAAGGTAGAAAA
>WYDF02001262.1:0-11035 GCA_009867245.2 Adranes taylori
CAACTGAAAAGCCTTTTCGAAAACCATGTTGACTATTAGAAAATAAATTAAATTTATTGAAGAAATCTACTACCCTTAAATTCATTAATGATTCAAGTACCTTCGCTAAGGCAGGCAATAAACTAATTGGTCTGTACTTATTAATGCCATCGACATTACCACGTTCGTATAAAGGAATGACATACTCCCTCTTCAATAATTCAGGACATACACCTTGATTAAAGGATAAATTGAATATATAGCTAAGTGCACTTAGAAAACACTTAATACATTTCTTTAATAAAAAATTAGAGATTTGATATATACACTCAACCCTTTTTTTACACGGTTCCACCAAAATCCGTGTAAAAGATACAATATGTATGTACAAATGTATAATTGTTTCTAGGAATCCTGTTAAAACAAATAATTCGTGTAAAACTAATGTATTCGTCCTTCTATGGAACCGTGTTATTTCAAAACCGTGTAAAAATAGAGTTGAGTGTATATATTACACTAGATGATAACCCGTCGTAAAACGACTATCCAGTACCAGTTCATATTTTATTTCAATGTAATTACAAAATTTGACATTTAATTTCACATATTAAATGGCACAAGAAAAATCACAATGAACGTAGGTCAAAAGCGTTCCAGACAGACGGACGGACAAAGCTAGACGTTTATATATAGTAGTATATTTTTTACCATATATTATTTGCTGTTTGACGAGTGTAAACATATTTGGTATGTGGCACAATAAAAGTTTCTTTAAGATTGTTTTTCATTTTATTTCAAACAGTTTTTTTTTTGTAAAATGACCACTGTAACAGCTTTACAAATTTATTTTAAGTTTTTATATCAGTTACTCGATAATTTGAGTACTGTAAGTCTATTTTAATCAAAAAACATATTTTTGAAAACTTAGAAACTCTACGGTCAAACTAAAATATTGATTAATTTAATCAATGTTGTAAAAGGAACAAATATGAAGCAAATAAAATACGATTGATGTGTTATTGTGTTGTTAAATAAAACGAAAATATTGCTACTGGTATTCGTAGTAGCATATTAACTTTCGAATGGTTTTATTGGAAATTAAAATATAAATGTTTATTTACTACAGCTACAAGTCATGTAATTTGATTCCATCTTTTGCGACTGCTTCTTTTACTCTCTTAGAAAACAATGTTTTGCATATCGTTTTCTTTTTATGTTTTTATATTTTACATCGTACTTTCCAAGTAAATTACCAACAACTAAAAGTTTTAAATGCTCATGAACTTGAAGTGATATGAACGCCAAACTTTTTGCCATTACTTTCACTGGCTTTACAGTCCATTCAGAACCTTGGCTGCTGCTACCATATCATTCCGTCAGTTGTCACTCGATTCCGCCTTCCTTCTCCAGTTACGGACTTTGATTCTATGGAGGTCTTCGCTGATGTCATCCATCCCTTTTCCGTGGTCTTCCTCAGGACCTTCTGGTTCATTGTTCAGGACTTTTTTCGATACCCGGAATCCATCCATCCTCTCGACAAAGCACAACTACCTGAGCCTGTCTGCTTTAATATCTTTTATAATTGATAGGAAAGTAATTCCAGTTCGGCGTTGGTACATATTCTCCAACCTTTGCCACCTCTGACCGCTCCAAAGATTTTGCGCAGGACCTTTCTTTCCCAAACTCTTATGCATTCTCGTTTCTCCTCGTGAGCGTCCATGTTTTCGAACCATATGTGACCACTGGCATTATGATAGTTTTGTAGACTTAAATTTTCAGCTTTTTCGATATGAGTGAGGATTTAAGTACCTTGAGCAAGCTGTAGTAACATTTGTTTCCAGCCATCATTTCACTTATGATCTCTTTGTCTTTCATTACAATGCCTCCCAGGTATTTAAACTTGTCAACACTTCAAACCATGTCAATACTTTTAATCATGTATTTAATCTTTTCTCGGCTTATTTCCAAGCCCATGATCCTCGCCTGAAGTACCTGTAGGTTCTCCCTTAGTGATTCTGGTCTGGTGCGCACCATATCTATGTCATTTGCGAACACTAGGTGCGAACATCTTCTATTATTAAGGGTTATAGGTGCTTTTTTCACAACGGCTTCTAGCGCTAAATTAAACAGAAGTGTAGAGAATAAAAACATTAACATTTAGTTTTTGAGAATAAAAACATTAAAAACACTCTGAAACCGGCCCCAGACGATGCGTGTATTTGGCCAACATTCGTCATCTGATCTCATTTGTATAGCGTGTGGAAGGGCAACTTCGGCCAACATTCTTTATGCGTAATGATCCCGTCGATTGACGATAAACTAGCACGAATAAAAGGAAAGCATACATTCGTACTATTAATTTTGAGTACGAATTAATCATTTTGAGTACTATTAATCACCCATGATTTATGAAGTGCGGGTTAAGTGGATTAAGCTTCTTAACTGTCTTGCTTTTGGATAATTGATCTAACATTGCAATAACACCACTGAAGATTTGTAACATTGAAAGAGCAATATAAAACTCTTCAACGTGGAGCCATCTAATTCCAGATAATTCATACTATCCAGATTTGAGGCGCAACACTTTTTAGAAATTTATATGAACAGCGATAAAGCTATTTTTCTCATTTTGTTATAGGTACAGCCTTGGGCGTCCTCACCTTCGTGTTACTTCTCGCCATGCCTCCATCATTGCCTTTGGTTTCCTTACCTCTTCCATTCTCTTCAAATGTCCATACCAGCGCAGCGTCCTTTTCTCTATTGCCTCGATAATTGACTCCTGCTGTAATTGGGTCTTTACAGTGGTATTACAGATGCAATCCCTTCTTGTCCATCCAGCCACACTTCGCAAACCGCATTTCACTCCTCTGAAGTCGACTTTGTTGTTTTACCAAAAGAGTCTAGCTTTTTGTGCCGTACAGTTTTGTAGGCTAATAGATTGTTTTATATATCCTGATTTTCGTATTTTCGGTAATCTCCTTTCCAACAACTGACCAGCTAAGCTGATAATGTACTTGATTTGCCTTCTGTACCCTGTAGTTTGCTTCTGCATCTGCCTGTCCATCTGAAGTGATTATAGTTCCAAAGTACTCAAACATGGTTACCTGTTCCAATTTCTTCCCATCCCATCGGATATTAATGGATTCAGGCATCTCTTGTTTCAATACTACCATTACCTTACTCTTCTCTACATTAAGCTTCAGCGCATTGTCAACCAGGAAGATATATATTGCAAATCTTCCTGGTTCTTTGCTATGAGTACAATATCATCCCCATATATGAGCGACTTAACGTGCACAGGTCTCAATCTCAAGTTTTCTACCTTGCACCGTGGTGTTCTTCTCTTACACTGTTGAAGAATCTGGTTTATCAGGATGATGACGAGTGAAGGACTGAGACTATCTCTTGTTTCACATGCTGTTCCATGGGAAATTCTTGAGATACCCCTCCTCTTACTACCCCTTGTACATTCCTACATACATTCGTGATTCTGCTCAGCAGTGCTACTAATATTCCAGAACTCTTGAGTGCTCTCTACAACTAATGCATTGACACTCTATCAAAATCTGCTTGAAGGTCCAAAAAAGCTAAACACGCTAGTCTACTTCTGCTGAGAAACTTATCCATGACTTTCCGGATGGTAAAGATATGATCTTGAGTTTGACCACCTTTTCGAAATGCAGCTTGCTCTTCTTCTAACTCCCCCTGCACATTATCCCTGAGTTTGTATATACCTTGAAGGTCACAGGTCATAGACACACGGATTGAGGTTACTATATTCATTTCCCAGTCTGCAGGGATCTTTCAAGTTTCCCATGGACTCCTGAATATTTGCCACATCCAATGAACCATCGTGTTTCATGAAAATGAAAGCTTCTTCCTGAAATTCCTCCGAACCTCCTGAAATTTTTATTAAACGAATAAGCATAATTGTGAACTAACCATTGTTTTTCCCTTAACAACTCAATTACGTCAGACTTTTATTCTATTTTTGAAAAAGTTTATGAAAATGAATAATTGAATTTATTATTTTTTGTTCGCCAAATTATTATAAGATTATGTATTGCGTTGCAAAATACTTAGAAAGTAAAGCAGTTGATTTGCAAACATCATAAATGTGTTTACTATAGTATATTCTTGAGCGTTGTATTACAAAGCGCCAATGTTATAAAATGAATAAGTCACGTTCTGACAATTTTCCATTGAATTATTGGACAGATTTATTAGGTCACCACTTATTACAACAGAAATTATTTGTAATGGCGTCGCAGAAACGTATACAAATTCAGTAATGGATCTAGGTTTTATTTTCTTCAAACTACTTAAAAATAAATCTCGAAGCTTACACGCAATCTAGACTAGAGCTATAAAAACTTTCGGGAGCATGAACAAATATATTTAAGTTGTTTGCTACTTTTTATCGTAAAAAAATATTGAGTTTAAATTTTACATTTTATTTGAATTGAAAATCAACAGACAGACATACGTACATTTCTTTGCTGATTATCTGATATTTTGATCGTCGATAATTATTTGGCAATGTTAGAATGGATATACACTACATTTTCATCTATATCAGTCGACGTTTCGGTTCTCTAGTTTTAGAACCATCATCAGGACTAAAATCTACATTACAATATATGACAATGTAATGTTGATTTTACTCCTGATGATGGTTCTAAAACTAGAGAACCGAAACGTGGACTGATATAGACGAAAACCTACTGTATATCCATTGAATAAAGCCATTGTCCAATAACCGAAGACTTTTAATTATTTAATTATACTGGACGAGAAGAATCTCCTTTAATGAAATTTAAATTCACTGTATAACATTGACATCAATTAGTCCCAAAATTTTGCATGGAGAATGCTAGAGTCCTTGTAGGATAGCAATGATTAAGTCCAACAGTAATTCTAATGCAAAATTAAGTTGCACAACATTTGCAGCTACTTACTTCACTGCGCTTATCAACATAGGCATTTCGACTCGGAGACTCCGGGTTTGACGAACATTTTCCGGGTTGACAGTAAAAATCTCAGGGTATGTGATATTCTAAATGTTCTTCTTCTTATCGTGCCGTATTCGTTGAACGAATATTGGCCACCATGACCGCTAACTTAACTTTATTCGCCACCGATCTGAAACCACTTAAACCACTGTCTAAGGTTCTTCAACCAAGAGATCCTTCTTCTGCTAGGTCCTCGTTTGCCTTCAAGAGATCGTTCTATTTTGCCTTGAGCAACTCGTATCGTTCTGGATGTCGAACAATGTGATCAAAATACTCCAACTTACGGATTTTAACTGTGGCTATTACTTCCTTTTTCCTTCTCATCCTTTGTAGAACTTCAATATTATTAATATGCTCAGTCCAACTGATTCTCAGCATCCGTCGGTACAGCCACATTTCGAATGCTTCCAACCTTTTCCCAGATGTTTCGGACAATGTCCACGTCTCCATTCCATAGAATAGGATTGACAAGATATAGCACCTGAGAATTCTCATTCACAAATCAATACTAAGACTATGACTGCAAAACACATTCTTCATTTTAATGAAAATGCCGAATCCTTCTCTATTCGAACCCTTATTTCCTTAGTGTGATCTCATTGTTCCTTGAACTGACACCCAAGATACGTCATTGTTGCCACTCTATGTAAGAGGACTCCATTGGCTGATTTAGCTGAGTTTACAACTGGCTTTTTGCTTACCACCATATATTTGGTTTCTTGGACATTCAATAACAAGCCATAATCATTGCCTTTTAATATAAGTCTATCCAGTAAGGCTTGAAGACCTTCCCCGTTATCAGAAGAGTGTCGTCCGCATAACGAAAATTATTAATTAACCTTTATGCCTTGATCGGCTTCATATAGGGCTTCTTCAAAAACCGCTTCCGAATAAATATTGAAAAGTAAGGGAGACAATATACATCCTTGCCTTATCCCACATTTTATTTCAATATCCTCTGTTATCGAATTATCTACGCGCACATTTGCTTTTTGATTCCAGTACAAATTTATGATGATATTTATATCTGTTTCATCAATGCCAGTGTTCCTTAAAATGTTTATCAGCTTACCATGCTTAACCTCATCAAATGCCTTCTCAAAATCAATAAAACATAGATATACGTCATGATTAACATCTCTGCATCTTTCAATAAGGACTAGCGAACAATACAAAGCTTGTCTAGTTCCGAATCCATTGCGAAATCCGAACTGGCTCAGCAATCAAAAAGTTCAAAAAAATCATCATCAAAAAGGTCGGTAACATACTCCTCCCACCTCTTAAGTTTGTCTCCCGTATTCTGAATAATATTTTTATCTTTATCCAGTAATACTGTTCTTAGCTTTGTTCATCCAATCGGTAACGCTTTTAATTTTCTTATGAAGATTAAACAAATCATAATTCTTTTGATAGAATTCGATTTCGTTACATTCTTGCTTAAACCAATCCTCTTTCGCTTTTCAAATAACTCTTTGTATCTCTCTATGTAAAGCTTTATATCTCACAATAGCTCAATTTTTATACTCCCTTCACTGCTCCACCAAAGCAATTATATCATCTGTCATCCAGGCTTTGTGCTTCCTTGGTGTACTTCTGCCAAGCATCTTTACTGAAACTCCCAGAACAGTGATTTTCAACTCTTGCCATTCCTCTTCAATCGCGCTTTCTACAAATACATTCATCTTAAATTTTTCATCAATCTCCCTTGACACATGCTCCTTGATGTTTAGCTCTCCTAACTTTTTAAATTTGAGTTTCTCTAGCGGCTTTTCTCTCATCTTACTTCTCTCTTCTCTTCTTACTCTTCTTCTTCTTACTCTCTTCTTACTTCTCTCTTCTTACTTAGTTTCTCTAGCGGCTTTTCTCTCTCTCTTCTTTACTCTTCTTAATCTTATTTCAGCTACCAATAGGTTATGCTCGCTTGGAACATCTGCACCTGAATACGTTTTCGCAGATTTAATAGCGTTCTTGAGGCAATCGTAATGAAATCGACCAGATTTCTCACAGTGTGATCCGCAGTATCAGCAGGCGATCTCCATGTGTACAATCTTCTTCCTGGCAACTTAAAGAAAAATATTGGAAATAGATAACTTGTTATCCATACAGAATTATACCAATCGATCTCCACGATCATTGCGAACTCCAAGCCCGAATTTACCTACAATATCATAAACTTCACCTTGATTTACTTCACCATTATACTTCACCATTATAACTTCACCATTATACTTTGGAATTAAAATCCCCCATTACGATATCCCCCAGATCTCTTGATTTAGTGCTTGTAATTAATTGATTAAGATCATCATAAAAACGTTCCACTTATTCGTCTTCTGCGTCACATGTTGGGGCATATGCTTGTATGCAGTTAATATTTACCGGCCTTGCATTGAATTGTACCATTATACGACTTACACACCTATCCGACTTATACACCACATTGTAAACTGATTGCTGAAGACCTGTAGAAATTATAAATGAAACTCCATTTTTGTTCCGCGTACTCTCAACTCTCATCTCCACTTTAATGCACAGTATAGCCGTTAACAACGCAGATTCCTTCTTGAGGCCATTCCATTTCACTTATTCCCAGGGTATCCATATTAAGCCGACTCATTTCTATTATCGTATTGTGAATCTTGCCATCCTAAAACATACTTCTAACATTCCATGTACCTAACCTTCTAAATCTTTTATTAAATCTAACCTTAGCTGACTGGGAGATTCCTAGCACCCATGTTCCATTGAAGGAACGCCCGTACTCGGGACCATTGTTTGAATTTGCAACCATTATTGATCATGATTTTACTAGGGATGTTTAATGCAGTGGTTCCCCGTTGCCTTCTGCATCCTTATGCCGTTGATCCTACCTAGATTCATCCGCCTTTGGGGCCAGTTTCTCAATCCCAGGACAAATGAGTGCCCTGCACAGAGTTGTCTCTGTGTTGTGTACTAAAATCCCGGCACACACTCTGTCCCCTGTGCCTGATTTAGCCGCCATGACGCGTTTCCATCTTCACCACGTGGAGTTACAGACCAGGGAATTTCGCTTTATCGTTATCTGAGACTTTTCGGCATTTCTCAGAAACTCCGCTACTTTAGAAGACATTGTAAATGTTGCCATTATTTAATTTTTATTTGGGTGCCTGTTATGCAAATTATTATTTTTTATATTATATTTCTAAGTTGCGGACTACGCTGCCATCTTTCAGAACCGTGTAGAAACTACCAACATATGCTTTCATTTAAGTGTTTACCTCATGACCCCCAATGTCAATTACCTTGTTAATGTGTTATATCTGGTTTGTATTATCTGTGTTTCCCCGGTTCTGTTTAGTCTGTGCGGGTGCGCAGATCACTTATCACTTTTCTAAAATATTTATTAAAATTTAAATGCTTTCTTTCATTTCAATGACCAGTGGTTAAGCCAGGTGGAGTATAAAAACTGGATATAAAAAGAGAATGTGTTTACAGGAAAGTGCAAATTGTGCAAGCTGACTTTCTTTATTAAATATGACGGCGGCAAAGCCCTTAAAACTCATCCAAATTCTGTTCGCTACAAGCAACTTGTAAGTGGTCAAAGCAGTAGTCAATTGTTCACAAAATATTTTATTACACAAGAATCTCCGGAAAATTTTACAGCTACGATTTCGGAGTTATCTTTAGTTTATCATGCAGTACAGCACCAGTATAGTTATAATAGCTGAATAGTGTCGATTGCACTATCTAGTTAAACTCCAAAATAGTTTACGATTCGTCGTTATCAAACTTAATCACTGTGGACGCACAAAAGCATCTAGTTTGACAGAAAATGTTTTGGGACCAAAAGCAATCGAATTAGTTTTAAGGGACCTTAACAACGATATTCAACAACCTACATACTTTCATTGAGTAAATATAAATAGAGATAAAATAATGTTAATTTTCAGACTACGAAAAGTGCGTCGGCGGATAGATGTTGCTCCAATTGCCATCTAACCGCGGACGCACAAAGTATTAGCTACCAGTTCGATTCTTTTTCGTCAACTGCTGTTTCATATAACGTAATATATAGTTTGTTTCCTTGCTAATGAACATAATATAAGGCAGCGTTGCCAATTTGTGTTTAGTAAAATTATTTTTAAAGATAAATATGATTCTATATTTATACATTTTAAAATAGAATAATAGTTATACAATTGTGGTAGAAATATATATATCTTATTTTTTCAAAGAGACTTTATATCAAAATAAATGTAACCATGTCAGTGGAAGTAGGAAGTGGAAGTAATTAGCATCATACATTCCATCATAACTTTGGAACGCTTAAACTTACAACCAGTGAGTGGAAGAAAATATGAGAGTGGGAAAAATGATGGTATCTGATCATTTCCCGTTGGATACTTGTTGGAAATGTGGAATAAATGTAACGGAAGAAAGGAATGAGCTACGACGAGAGAAAAAAGAAGTGTATGTGTGGAACAAGTATTAAAAAAAGTATATAAAGCAAGACTGGAGGCAGTATGCTGGAAGGACGTGCATGGAATAGATGAATTAGTAGAGATAATAGAAAGCAATTTAAAGAAAATAAGGGGGTTGAAGAGGAGGAAAAAAGTGCGAAAAGGGTTATGAAGGGAAAGTGAAGGAAGAGAAAAGATATGTGAGGAAAATTCTGAGGAAGATACGACAAGGATAAAACAATGGGAGGAGTATGAGGTGGCGAAAGAAGGATGAAACAAAAAAGAAAAGCGGTTCAGAAGAGAAAGGGAGGAGGAGGAAAAAGATTTTATAAACAGTCTACAATCACATGGTGAAATATGGGATTATTTAAGGAGAACATGAGGTGGGAGCAAGGGAGGATGTGTGACGAAAGCGGGAATTGAGGCGAAAGTGGCAAAATAGATGTATGGAAAGTGTAGGGGGCAATGACGCAAGAAGAGGGGGGTTGACCGAATAACAAGGAGCAAAACGAATGAAATACATATTGAGATTAGGGAAGATGAAGTGAAAGAAAAAATTGAAAGGATAAAGTGTGGGGGAGCATCTGGTCCAAATGGTGTGTCTGCGGATGTGTGGAAGTGCTTACATGAGGATGGGGTAAAAGCGCTTACAAGGTGCATGAATGAGATATGGAAAGGGAGGGAGAGTGTACCAGATAATTGGAAAAAAGGAGAAATGATTCCAGTGTACAAAAGAGGAAATAGAACGAATGTAAAAAGTTGTGTGTAGGTTATATGCAAGGAGAGTAAAGAGGAGTTTGGAAAAAGAAGAAAAATATATTCTCGAGTACGCAGACAAGTTTTGTGAAGGGAAAAAGTACAATGGATATTATCCTTAAATCCTTGAACTACATTATTAATCAGAAAATAGGAGAAGGAAGGAGACTGTACTTGTTGTTCCTGAACCTAGCATCTGCGTTCGACAAGTTGTGGTTAAATAATTTTAATTACAAACTATAAATAATGCCAAAAATAAGATCAATAATAAAGTTATATAATCTTAATATGAGGAGTTAGGAAATATTCTGGCTATCCTTTAGCAATGAAGCATAAGTTTTCGTGAAACGGTGCGTATCCAGATTTCTTAAAGAGTTCGGTAACTTATTAAAAACATTCACAGCAGAGTAAGAGAAAGATCTTTCAAATAAAACAGTTTTATGAACTGGAGGTAAAAGAGACCTCTGTTACGAATGTTTAAGTTATGAACATCTGTTCTAAAGGAAAGTCTCTCATACAAGCAAGAAGGAATTTTACTAGATCAGAGTTTTATCAGAAAGCAAGCAAAAGAATAAGTAGACGGTTTTTCATATTTAACCAATTAAGTTCGGCTAATTTATGAAAAACATGTTCAAACTTCTTAATACCAAAAACGAACCAAATACAAGCATTCTGAACCTTCTGAATTCCGTAAAATGCAATTGAGTTAATTGCATGATGATACAAACTAGAGCAATAAGAAAATTTGAAAGGAATCAAGGAATCGCAAAGCATTTAAGCTGTGCTGTACCTGTGTGGATAATAATAAGGAATGTTCCTACAGGGTTGAGTTTATCGAAGACAGTTGAC
>WYDF02001273.1:0-14114 GCA_009867245.2 Adranes taylori
CTGTGACCGCTTTCGTCAATGTTTAAACGAGGACGTCAGCGTCAGAAGAGAGGCCAAACCCAAGCACATCGAGCCAACGCGGATGATTGAGAGACAACTCCAGAAAGGTCCATCAAGCTGCATTACCAGCGGACTCCATGCATGTTAATAGATATGCGTATTCTAACAACACCACCAAAATACCGGCGAGTGTCACCGTCGTTTCTTGGTTCGCCGCTTCCTCCTACAGCACCAGGTGACTACCGGACATTCTATGCAAAGGATGGCCATGTCTAATAACTCGTAAGCATCATCACCGTCGCCTATTCCGCTACATTTTCTAAGATAGTAACTACAGAAACTTATCTTCTCGCACGCTTCGCCTATTTTGATAGCCGACCCCCCCCCCTCCGCACCTGCTAACTGACTTCGTACCTGTTAACTAGCTTCCTACCTGCTAACTGGCTGGAACAACCTACAGTTTCTTCTCCAAGAATCCAACATTCAACCATTTAATTCTACCGGCGTCCGCAGGAGAATAATATACGAAACTGATGAGTTGGAAGAGAAGTCACGTTCCAATCAAAAGCACAAACAATAACAAAAAAATCAAATTATCTCTAGTTCCCAATTTGTCGATACAAAAATATTGTACGGTTTGTACATGAATTCAGAGCTGGCCATGTTGCGATCTGGTCATGTCAAAGGAAATGTAAGGAACGCGCTGATATTGGGCACTGTTGCCGAAAATGCCCCTGACGAAAGACACCACGTCGATGTTCTTCTGGTGTGACTGGATATAACTATCCTTTAGCCGATGTTGGTGGTAAAGAGACATCCCCTGGTGCAGTCGGAGGTTCGGCGTCGATGGCTTCCGCGTCGACCAAGTGTCATGTATTCTCGGACAACGTTTATTGATTGGTTTCTCGGGTGTGCTATCACGGCTTCTTCTACTGTCCAAGAAAGCGATACGCAAGGCTTCCCTCTTCTGTGAGAGAATAGAGATTAAAACTTTTTTATATTGAGGGATCAAAAGATTACTGCCAAACTATATTGGAGTGTAAGTCTTGTTTACCTGATATTTTTGTTCTGAGAAATTTACTGCTTGTTTGAGTTAATTTAATTTAATTTAATTCAAGGCACAAATAAATAATTATGTTGGTGGCGCCAAACAAATTCAGGAGTGTGAAATATAATTCATTCTAGGCGAATATGTTGGTTGCTTATTAGAGTATTATTACTGAACTGTACGAAAATTGCTCATTCATGATCTAACAGAAACAAGACCCGAAATGCGTCTCATTGAAACTGCCCTGGGTATAGCTTTTTATATGAAATTAGAGATTTTTGGTATTCGGCTTCGCCGGTACTAGTTCTTGATGTTGACGGTGGTAACTAGGCAGGGTTTAGACCAATTTCTGTTAAAATCTTTGAAAACGGAGAATTTACCTCTAATAGGAAGCGTCCTTTCAACCGTTGCGAATTTTAAAGAACAAAATCACATAATATCCCTGCCAAGATTCTACGATTCAATGCTTCTATAATAGGGATCTATCCAATCAGATCTAACGTATAACCCAACAACGAGCTGCAGCCCGATTCAACTATGAACAACCAGCAATCAAGCGAACTTTGACGGCAATTTTTACGTGGAAAGTGTTCACACAATAAAAAATCTAGCTGGTGACTTTCTCCATCGACTCAAACTTCCTCTCCTCGCTCTGTGAACGCTGTTTGGCTAGCGGTAGTAGTCGAAGACTCTATACGCAAAATTCAATGACTCAACCGAAATACTTTTCGTCGTTTGAATTATTTTTATAATTTATCAATTCTTGATTTACTTAGTAATTTGTTTATTTGTTTGATGGTTTAACAAATAATTGGCTGATGATCATTAGTTTATTACTTGTTTTATATCATTTGTTGACTCGGTTGGAGGGTGTATACGATATGCGGATAACAAGAGTCATATTCTCAATATAAATTATATGATGAGAAGAGGGAGGAGTAAACTAGATCATCTCAAATTATAAAGATTTAAGACAATGGAACACAAAACAGAATCCTGAGGATGACCAACTCAGAAATATATTTTTAATTGTAGTTCTTATTGTATTTCTCTAATGATGTAGAATTTAAATTTGTATGAAAGCGTTCAGGATACAGACAACTAAAAAAACTTTTATTATTCGAATAAAGGAGTTCACGATATGAATTTGTTTTATTTATTTCAATTGTTAATAATTTTTGCTATTGTTTAAATAGATACCAATGGGAAGCTGAAAATGCTGGTACTCATTTTTGGCACGCGCATACTGGTTTACAGAAAATGGATGGTCTTCATGGTAGTGTAGTTATTCGACAGGCGCCATCAAAAGATCCAAATAGTCATCTTTACGATTACGATCTTACGACACATGTCATGTTACTTAGTGATTGGATGCATGAAGATGCAGCTGAAAGGTAACATACGTATTTTTTTTATATTTAAGAACAAACAATATTGACTATATTTGCTATATAATAAATTATTGATAAATATATATATAAATATAAATTTTTATTAGTATAGAAATAAAAAGATTATAAGTAACTTTGTTACAGTGTTAAAAGCAACAGTTATATTCCAAAAAAATAATAATAATAAAAGCAAATTGTTCAAACACATGTAATTAAATTTTCTTGTAATATTGTCAAGTCACTACCCCTTCAAAATTGGGCATGACACTTTGGAGGCAAATGCGAGAGGTATCGGAAGCGACATCCGCTTCACCAAATTGTCACTTCCAATGTTAAGGGCCAGTGATGTGGGGTTATTTACTCAGATGGTTAAGAGTTGGTTTGATATATTTAGCAGTGCTTGAATAAAAACACTATTCGTAAACGAAATTTAATATGTATTGAATAATTAGCAAAAACTTGAATAAAACAGATATTGAGACATGTTCTAAAACAAAAAATTATGTGTATGTACAAACATTATGTGTTCATTTAATTTTTAATTCATTGGTGCCAGCACTTCCTTAGTGCAGTAAGCAGAAACTTATCAAAAACATTGAAAATTTACGCTTCTCATTTACAGTTACATTTTACTTCACATTTTGTTTTTAGAAACGCCAATTTCTTTGCGAAATTGAGAGTAGCGGACTTAGTAGTTAAAAACGTCGTAAAAAGTTAAAAACGCGGAGAAAAAGTTAAAAAAGTTTAACGTCGGAGTTAAAAATGCGTAAAAAGATCAGCAAGTTGTTGGAGACTAATATGGAGATGACGGCTACTCAAATGCCAGAAATACGCATCTACCATTACCTTCCATTTTTAAGTCAATTGGTTAAAGAAGTAGTTAAGGATATTAAGGAGGTACCGTCGTACTTATCCGCGAATTTAGAAACTAATAATGGTACAGAATCTTATAATGAGAAATTCAATTTCTTCTTTTTTTTTGAATTTCTGTTTATAATATTCCGTAGTATTGTCAGTTTGTAAATTTTTCGGGATTCGTATCGAACAAGTTGATTTGCAATAAATATGACTGCCAAGTTTCATTAATTAAGTCCTTTACTAATTACACGACATCGCGGATATGTACGATGGTACCTCCTTAACATCCTTAAGCACATCCTTAACCAATTGGCTTAAAAAATGGAAGCTAAGGGTAGATGCGTACATCCTTAACATTAATATGCAGTTTTCGAAATAATTATTTCACTCAACAACTAGTTATACTTCTAATAAAATAGGATCAGCTATAAATATTTTTATTTGAATAAGAATTGTTTTTGTAATTGGTATCAAGTATCATTCGGTATCATTCGGGAAAATTTATAAAATTTTTGTTTTTTTCTTTGGAATGCTAGTAATGATGATAAAAGTTTTTTTTTGTATGTTTAATTTTATCAATTTTATTTATCTATTATTTAAAGTCAATATTTAACTTTTTCGAGGTATGAAAATCACAATAATCAAAAGAAAATGTACAGATTAATTTTTAGAAAATAATTTTTAAATCCGAATAAAAATGTATTTTCATTAAATCTGAACAGAATAATTTTAATATCCGAATTTTAAATATTTTTTAAATTAAATTAACCGATTCCTTATTTAATAAAAAACCAAAGATTTAAAATGTTGATATAAATATTATTCTTTATATTTTCTTTTGGTTATTGCGATTTTCGTACCTCGATAAAAATACGTTTTTTTTTGTTTTGTAATTAAGCGTGACCTACAATATTATATAGGTAGTACCTATTTGTTATGAGGCGATTATTTTGCAATTAAAACAATTATTTTGCTTGCTGTTACCTACATATACTAATTTAAAACGTGCATTACAATAAACTTGATTTTTTTATTGTTAGAAATTTACATTTTATAAGGGATCTATAAAAGAGATATCCTATAATATGAATTTAATACAAAAAAAATTAAAGTACTTTTTATAATATTTTTATCTTCAACGTTAATTGAACAAAGTTGTCTTAGACTAATGTCTATCAACTTCCTATTAGATGGGGTGTATAGAAAATTAAATTAAGATTGCCACAATTTCTAGCAATTGAAGGCAGAACAAAATAAAAATTGTCGCCGTACGGACTTGCGGTTCTCGATAATCTACACGCAGAAAATAATTGTTACGTATGAGTTTTGTGCAATGGTAAATTCAGTAAATTTAGGTGGCAGATATGCATTTGTTTATAGAACTCCATATAATAGAACAAACATATAGTGACTGAATTTTTATACCCCACAATATATTTTACAGACTAACCTGTTTGTATCTAGATTACATTTACATCAACCTTTTGTTTTTCCCTATACATGGCAATATACATAAAACTTTCAATCGAGTACGATAGGTACACAAGTTGTTTGTTTACATATTGCTATCTCTTTAACCTCCATTTTTCAAAGAAATATATGCGGCCTTGTTCTTGCTCCATATTTTGAATCTAGTGACAAATCTAGTAATGTGTTAAATTTTAGTTATTATTTATTCGTCCCAAAATTATATTAATAATTAGGTGAACAATTAGGAGAATAAATTTAACTCTACCGCAATTGTGGCAACTTTGAAGAATGTTAGAACAAATAAAAGATATTTAAATTATACAAAAAATTAAACTTCAAAAATCAATTAAGAATTTAACTTAAAATTAGGGCCAGTTTAGGTTACTAATATGCCTAAACTGGCATATTAGTATTAGTAGGATTAAATATTTAATTTAATCAAAATCAATTAAATTAATTGATTCAGAGTACTGAGCAATCTATAAAGATATTTTGAGATAACTCATGTAAATTAAGATTAGGTCAAAATAAGACGCGAGGTACTTAGTAATAAGACTAGAAATTAACTCGTTTATTCTTAAAAATAATTATCAATATGCATATAAAATTAATAAATGAAAGAAAAAACAAATGACATTCTTACAAAAGGATATTCCGAAACAAACATGTTTTTGCTTTGCTTGCAGGTTCCCTGGTCGTCTTGCTGTGAATACCGGCCAAGATCCCGAAAGTTTATTGATCAACGGTAAAGGTCAATTTAGAGATCCGAATACAGGATTTATGACGAATACACCTATGGAAATCTTCACCATTACGCCAGGTCGAAGATATAGATTCCGTATGATCAACTCTTTTGCTTCAGTGTGTCCCGCGCAACTGTCTATTCAAGGCCACGATCTCACATTAATCGCTACGGATGGTGAAGCTGTCCATCCTGTTGTGGTTAATACAATTATTTCATTCTCAGGTATGTTTAAAACAATCTTGTACATTTACAGCGCTTGCGCAGCAAGTGGTTTTTAGTGAACGTTTGTGCTTTCTCATGTAACCATTCCTTTCAAGAAAGTAGTATACTAATGGGAGATCCAGACAAAAGTTCCATAAGAATTACATGGGGTCAAAACTGAGCGGATATATGATCACTTGACCTTGAACTATATGGGGTTTCAGGCACACTCGTCCATAAGAAAATACATTGTGTCAAAACCGACTGGACAATTAAGTTAAATGAACTCCCAAATGTCGTTTGCCTACAAGCTTTCTTCGAACGTATGGGTGTTCTAGGACAGCGCTCGAACAAATATACAAGAAACAATAAACGACTTTTTTACGTTGCATCGATTTTTCATATTGCACCAAATTGTATACCGCGTCGGATGTACAACGATGATAATTGCGATTCTAATAACTACCGTGCCGAATTCTCGTCACTAATCTTTAATAGGTGTATTTAATTGCTAAGTTTTTTAATAAAATTTGAATGTGTATTTTTGACTTGCGAGTGTTTAAGTCGATTGTTTTCTTTGATCAATCGACAATTTTCCATTATGTATGATCGTTGTTAACAGTGGCATCAACTCTATAAATATTAATATGTATTCGATTGTATTGAGTATGTTAAAAAAATTGCAGGCAAAAATTTAAATTAATAGAACCTTTTTTCTGTTGCTAATCATTGATGATCGATGGTAGCAATTTGTTGGTAAAAAATGCTACAGCATAGTGATCCACCGAGGTTTCCCTGATGTTTATTTAACCCTATAAGCAGAGATGATTACTACGTTCTGAGTCTGTTATTTTGGAGCAAATACGCCTTTCAAATTATCAGGTATCTATGATCGACGTATGCAGTAAGAGGTCCAAATATTCCACTAATGATCATTTATAAAAATGTTTTATTTGCTTCTTTCCTTATTTAAAAAAAATATTAAGTTAATACCAATTCCTACCTCTCTTGCGTATACATATTCATATAAACGATACGGTGGAATCGCCCAAGGTAACCATAAATACGAAAAACATATGCATGACCATTTGAGAAGGCATACATGCGAGAAGCGTGCTCCACGCACCGATATCAACCGATACGATATGCTAGCCAGATACAAAATACTAGGAGTACCTAGTATAAAATACTGGCCTAGTACGTCGAAAGAGCTTTCACTTAAAAACAACCTGTTCCTAATTGTAGATTATATATTATATATATATATATATATATATATATATAACGTTTCAGAAAAAAACAAAATTAAACAATTTTGTTTTAAATTCATTTTTTCTAAAGATAAAAGACATTTTAGGAAAAAAATCATGAATCCTTATTTATCGTAAATTATTTTTTGTATTGGCTTAATTATTTATCTAAATGGCTTAGCATAAAATTGAAGATATGAAACTAATTTTTTTAGGCAATTATAAGATATTGTATTTCTGCAAAAGAAAATATCATTTGTTTATTATATATTGTTAAAAATAGTAGCTTAATTTTATTTGGACTACGGTAAATTTAATTACACTTGGTTATGAATATTTCATATTTTGGTTTTAATCAAAAATAAAGATTTTTGCAGTTTTATGTCAAAACTAAACAATAATTTAATTTTTATATAAAATAAAATAAATTAATATCAATAAATCAGTGAGGAAAGAAAGGATACCCTCCTCCCACTCTCATTACTTCGCTTAAAGCGCATTTTATTTTGAAGAGGTAGGGATTTACTTATGAAAAGCACGTTTTGATTCCGTATCACTAAACAATGTTGAAAGCTACACTCAGTTGACATTCAATGCAAAATATGGTAACAGCTTGTTTTGTTTTGTTGGGTTTGTTTTGTTTTATAATTCTGAAGAAGTAAATACTTTTATTTCCGAACTTCTTATTCATAGGCATTTTTTTATGAAATTATTGAATCCATGTCGCTTTAATTATTTAATTACCTTTTTACATTTACTAATCTTTATTTAATATTTCAATATTAAACTTTAATTAATAATTTAATTCTATGGCAGTGGTTATTATATTCTAAATTTCAAAGAGACGTATCAATATACAAACCGAATGTATTTCCACTCCTACAAAGTAACTGGTGTAACTAAAACTGGCTCTATCCCTTTCCTGTTTATTGAAATTCAATTAACATATTTTTTAATGTGCTCTCCCCCATAACTCATCCAGTCCAAGTTATAATCTACCGTAGTATGTGCACGGAAAGGGTAGGTTCCGTGCATATACTACTTAACACGGCCCGTTACTGCTCCCTTCAATGTACACTGCTTTTGTCGTTTCGGGGAACAGGAGGCTCAAGATCTCGTAAGAATAACGTGCAACCCAGCCTGTGCCCTAAAGGTCACACTGCTCGTGGTTCCTTATGTTACCTCAGACTCTCTTTCACCTACCACATATGCTTATGTGCAGTCCAATGTGGTCCCGAAGGGTCACTAAGGGTTATATATGGTTATAATCGACCCAGATGATACTAGTAAGATGACCCAAATAATAATAGTAACAACCCGTTTTACTCACAAAATTCTCTCTTATATATGCTACTAGGGGAAGATAACATGGAGATCTAAGGGGAGATCTTTAATGTACGTTGTTTCGTACGAAGGTTTACAACAATGACAATTCCTAAGATTTTGCCAAATCAACGGTACATCAAATTTACTGTTACTATACCAGGTTCGTCTTATTATCGTATCACTACATTTTGTCCATCATAATAACAATATTAAATTTGGCCAAAGTAGTAACAAATTGTGAAAAGCCCAGGCAGGTGTAATGGTAAAATTTTAAATATTGTTCAATTTTCTTTTTAGATCATTGGGAGAAAAACCAAAAAAACTTCGTCAAATATTTATAATTCCCAAGAAAAAAATGAGTCAACTAATGCAAAAAGGAAACTAGTTTTGTTTTT
Source organism: Adranes taylori (assembly GCA_009867245.2). Taxonomy (NCBI): domain Eukaryota; kingdom Metazoa; phylum Arthropoda; class Insecta; order Coleoptera; family Staphylinidae; genus Adranes; species Adranes taylori. Next base: position 8,685 of record WYDF02001273.1, read on the forward strand.
GTACAGCAGAAACTCGATTATCCGTCAGGTATGGGACCGCTAAGTTGACGAAATTTTGAAGTTTTTAAAACAATCGTATTTTTAACTTAAAACAGTCAATCTTTCTGTTTTGAAAAAGAAATTGAATACACATTTGATTAATATTGAAAATTAATTTTTGATTTAAATTGAAAAAGAAATTTTGATTTAAATTGAAAATGAAATGTTTATATAAATTTTGATTATTCTTTCGGAAAGCAGTCCGTAAGCTTTGTCTGTTTCACTCGCTTTTCTGATCTTGAGTCTGCCATTACTCTGTAATATCGTAGTAACATTGTATATGTGCAGTCAGCATCTGGCTGTTTTTCATATGGTATCTAGTCATTCTAGCTCCTTCGTATTGATCTGTGTTCGAAGACCGATTGTCACCTTCTGAACATCGACAATTTCTTCACCTGAAAGAATCTGGTAACCTAAAGGCATCGGTTCTATCTGACTCGAGCCATTGCTGCACTTCTTCTTTGAATAAATCCCAAGATGGCAACATTGAACATATTTTTTTCTCTGTCGCAGCACTATTTTCTATAAAAGCTCGCTCTAGAACCGGTTGTACGGATCTGTCAGCTGCTGAAGTTGAAAGTTGAGGTGAATCGGAAGGATTAATAACAGATAGCCACAATTTGTTCCAATACTTCTTGAGTGAATCGTTCCGGATTTCAGAACAGGCATCGGCTGCGGTTTTTATATCGTAAGTTTACCAACAATGAATGATTGACATTTTTCCGTCTTTTTCGTTAAGAAGATTTGCAATGAATTTCTTTTTATACCGACATTTTAAAGTCTCAATTACGGATCGATCCTTTGGCTGGAGAAACAGAGTGGTGTTCGGAGGCAAAAATAAAACTCTTATGTTTTCATTGTCGCTTATCAATAATTCGACCGGTTCATCGTCCAAACTCTGTTCTTCGTCCTGCCCTTTTTCCTTTTCCTTCTCATTCTTCTTCGGTTGCTGCTTTTTCTTCTAATAGTTCGGATGACTAGAGACATTTTCAAGCACTAGAACGAAAGCTACGAAACGAAGGCACTTTGAAATGGGTCTTACGAATTATCACAAGTGTTAATCTATTATTGCCGCTGGTATTGCCACACACCATTAAAGTAAACCCATATTTTTGCATCTTGAAACTAGATGCGAATTTTTCACAATGTGAAGCGCTTGTCCGTTTGGGTAAAGCTTTATAATTGAAGCCTATTTCATCTGCATTATACACTTGGTCTCTTGTAAGGTTACATTCTTCGACCATTTTCAAGAATTTTCCTTTAAATTTTTCAATCAGTTCTGCTGTAGCAGCACTTCATTTCTCTCCTTCTATGCCTAAATTCCATGGCAGTCCTTGAAATTTATAAGCCAACCTGAGCTCGTCTTGAAACCTATGATTCTTGCGTCACCTAACTTTTCACTGAGAAAGAGTGCTTTTTCCACAAGCATACGATCTGACAATCCCTTCGCTTCTTTTCTAAATGAACCATAGATGGAGCATTTTATCTAGTTCCTCATTTTTCATAGTTTTTCTTCGCTTATTTCGTGCATTTATATCCACAATACATATCCATCTGCGATACATATCCCTGAATTTCATTGGCATTTTTTTAGCTGATTAATTGTGTCCACCTGGCATTGAATCTCTTACTTATCACAGTCGCATTCACATCTTTAAATTCACTGATGATTTCTAATGTGGTTTCGATTTCTACCACATTTTGTTTACGTTTGGCCGACTTTTGTTCCATATTGTATTTTAAAATATGTCAAAAAAATCTTTATTCGACGTCCGATTTTGAATAAAGAAAACAGACTGATATGAAATGACTGGAGTTAGTCAAGATAAATTCCAGAAAACTATTCTTGATAAACAAAAGTTAATTCTGTTTTCTTAAGAGGTCTGGTTGTTTTAGTTTCATTTTTTTTAACTAACTCCAGTAATTTCATGAACTTCTTTGCTGATTCATCAATAATTGTCTTTCAAATGCTATAATGTAAATAAACATTCGCATAAAGAGTTCTTATTTATTGAAACAATAAACAAAAAAAGGATTCAATTGAACATATTGAAAAACGCTCAATAAGCAAAGTATATATGTACGTATAAGCGAACGACAAGAAAAAATGAGGTCGCGTTATATGGGTGACGGTTAATTGAGATGACGAAAAATTGGGAGACAGATAAGCGAGTTTCTACTGTACATCCATCACGATTATTGAAATGAAATTATGAGATTATTGAAAATAATAAAACAATTATTCAATTCAATTCAAAAGACCATTTTTTTGGCATAATACAATACAAATTCGAAATAAGAACAACAATTAGAATTCATATCCACTTACAATAATAATATATAAAAACAAAAAGGAAAACACCAAGTAAAAGAAAACACCAACAAAAACAATCTTCCTATCATTAAACTATTTGGATCAGAAAGTCACGCATTTAAATTTCTCCATAATTGTGTCTTCTCTCTTTACAATTCTTCTTTACTACCCCTTCCCCTAACCCTTCCCCTTTTTCTTCCAATTTCTCCCATTCTCCACAAAATTCAATTTCATCCTATTATGTCTCTGTTTATTATATCTATCCGATTTCTTTGCTATACCCCCTCTCCTGTTAATTGCCTTTCATTTCCCTCTATTTATTTTACACACTATCCTTATTATTATCTCTGTACCTTTTCCTTTGTACCCCAGACTCAACCTCCAGTGTTCCCCCTCTTGCCTTTCTCCCTCACTCCATTCCATTCCCTCACACTCCTTTACCCAGTGACTTCATTTTTCTTCAGCCCTCCCCCTTATTCTACACATTCGTTCTTCCTCATTCAACCAATATTTATTTTTACCCTCTTCATTCACACACCTAAACCTCACAATCATCCTTTTCTCATATTGTACCTACTACTTTCGGACTACTACATTCTTGCCTTTCTATGTTCTGCATCCTTTCTATTATCTCACTCCCTCCTATCTTATTACCAATCTCTCCCATCACCTATACCTCGACCATCCTACTCTCTCATTCACCTTAGATCTGCTCTTAATCCATTCATTCACCCATTCATCCTTCCTTTCTTTCATCATTCATTCTGCATACATTTCTTTAACCAATCTCCCTCCCATTTTCTTCCATCAATACTTTCCTCTCATAATTCATCATTCTTTTTACTCCTTTAATCCATTCTTTACTCTTACACAATTATTCCACTAGGAGTGTTTCTATCCAAGCCTAACATTCTTTTCATACACCCTATCTGCACCCTCTCTGCTCCATACATCACCATACTGTTCACGCATATGTTCATTATCTTCATCCTCATCCTTACCGATTCCCCAAACTTTCTTTCCCGTACTATTCTCTTTCTTTCTATCACTGCTCTTGTTTTTTTTTTGTAACCTGTTCCATGTGCTTTTTAAAACTTCCATTTTAAGCCAACACAAATCCTAGATACCACATTTTCTTCACTCTTTCAATCACACATCCCCCTATACTAAACTCATCCATTTTACATACTCTCCCTCCCTTCTTGCACACCATCACTTTTGCTTTCTCCACGTTCACTACTAATCCCCTCCTATCCATATATCTCTTCTATCTTTCTATCACTTCATCCATCTATTCTTTTCTACAAGCCGTACATACTATGTCATCAGCATATTGAAGAGACCACACCCTTTTCTTTCCAACTTGAATAACATCCTTTCCTCACGATCTCCTCCAAATCAGTTAGAGAAATGTTGAATAGAGTAGCACTAAGTGGAGATCTCTGTTTTACTACTCTGTATGTCTAAAACCATGCTGATACGTCCTCATTTACTCGCACTCTAACTTTCGTTCCTTCACACAAATCCTTTATCACTCTAGTCATTCCTTTTGTTATCCCTACCTCTTCCATTCTATCCCTCAATCTCTTACTCACTAGCGTATCAAAAGCAGCTTATACAGCTTATACATTTTCTTCCTTTTAGCAATCTCCCGATTCATCACGTCATAAAACAATTAAACATAATCCACCAACGACCCTCCCCTGTTCATAATTATTTTCCATCTTATATGTAGACATTCAGAGCCCGAAAACTCATTGATCCAGTACAAAATGAAAAAATATCGGGACAGCGCTGGCAAAAGTTATTTGTCACAACATGTTCTATAAAAATACTAAGATTACCTACCTCTACTTGTAGGTATGTAATTACTAATATTTTTCTTCGAGAATAATTTACATTTACGGTAGCAACTATTAAGATCCTCCTAATTTAAATTTATGGCTAATCTAAGATAAGCCAAATTTTTAACAACGTAATCTGATATAAGAATTGCCACAGATTAAAATTGTAAGATATATCCCTAAAACTAAAATTGTAAAATATTTTCATCACGCTTCATGTGTTATCTTTCATTTTCTTTAATATTACGGCTACATACACGCTTTATATATTATAGACAGTGATCAAAGAATCGTGCCTTAACAAAATAAAGACTTCATTCGATTATCGAAGTTCATGATCATGAAATATATTCTTTAGTATTTATCATCACCTGTCTTCCTTGTTTAGATTTTAATCTGTTTGACGATGACAAAAATAAATAGCAACATGTTATGTAGAAACATGATGTAACAATTCTTTTTCTTCTTCTTCGATTATTATTTATTGTCAGCATATTTTCGCCGTTTAGGCCTAACACCGACATAAACAAAAAATCTGCACCAGGAAGCACATAAAAAATGTAAATATGTAAACAAACGATTAACATAAAAAACATTATTTAATTTGCTTATTTCAAATAACTAAGCCGCTCCATATTCACCAACTATAACGCAAACCACCACATATGGGGCGCAAGGACGAACTCTCCAATTGAATATTAAAACAATAAATATTTAACGATATAGAAATATTTAATATTCATGATGATCCATGATTTAATTCGGATTAAAAGTTTAATTAATTATTAAGGAAAAGATGATTAAACTAAAGCGTAATTGGGAATGAATAATGTAATTATGTTACGGCAATAAGAGTAAAAGTAAATTGGAAGGCATAAGTTTAATTATTAGCATAAAGAAAAACCAATGAAAATAGAATTATTAAAGATCACTGTGTATAATTATAAAATAAGTTTGTGTAGAAGCTACAAGAAATCTGTAAGTAACTTTATTATCTTGTAAACTATACTGATAATATATGTACACCATTTTGAGTAAATTATTATTAGGTAACATTTGATTATAACTAACCTGTTATGTTAGTATTATACATGATGTAAATTACGTGTTTGAACGAATATTTTATGTGACTGTAAATATGCATTTCTATCAAGCGTAGGAACATGGAATGTAAGAAGTCTGTACGAAGCAGGTAAGGCTGCAAACTTGATTAAAGAGATGGAGAGACTCAAG
>WYDF02001284.1:0-14113 GCA_009867245.2 Adranes taylori
TTCCCATATTCCCGTGTTTCCATATTCCCGTGTTCCCATATTCCAGTGTTCTCATATTCCCGTGTTGTCATATTCCAGTGTTGCCATATTCCAGTGTTGCCATAAAACCTTAAGCAAAGTCGTTGTAGTCCTATACATTAGCAACTTAAACATTAAAAATTTGTAAAACTTTAACTTCTTTTAACTTCGTTTTTTAACCTTTCACTATTATCAAACATTTTCGTTTATCTGACATCATGGCGGCCCGTTTACGTAGGATAAGCGAGACTCTACTGTATATGTTTTCATTAGAAATGATTTAATGCATGATAGAAATGACAGATAAGGTTAAGGAATTTTCCAAAGGAAAGTCCAAAGTTTCGTCTTCAAAAATGGTAAAAAAATAAATAAAAATTCACCTGATCACAGTTAAGTTTGCTAGTATTTGTTACATCCGCTATTTCTTGATTTAAATATTGTAATTTGTACTCTTTTTCTCTCTCTTTTGCTTCCCAGTATAATATCTCGGCATCAAACTGCAAAAAAAAAACATCAAAACAAATTTTTATAAGAAACATTATATAACTTATATCAACATTATATCAATGAAGATTCATACTTTTGTGAGATCAACTTGTTGATTTGAAAGTTTTTCACGCTGACAGTTGACTAAGTTTATCAGCTGACGATATTGATTATTAAAGGTCACTGTTTCTTCGTTTTTTAATTCTACTGCTGATTGCAGCGGTGAGGTTGAATTCATATTAAACTAAAAAAAAATTTTATTACGTTTGACAAAATAAAACTAATATTAGACAATATTATAATTCAATTACAAATATCTGTAACTGAGCCCTGTAGTTTCAAATTCTAATAGCTCATTTTCAAAAATGAATCAAAAAAGTCAAAGCGTCTAGGTACGACCGACGCTAGTCCATACTACATGTCTTTTCAAGAAACGGAATTTTTGAAAACTGAAATATCCCGTAAAGGAAAAAATGATTCAGTGTTTAAATGTACTAAACACCCGAAGACCACAAAGTTTTTTCGAAGAATGATCGGAGGATTGGTACACGATATGGGTAAACTTTGAATACAATTATTCTATTAAATGAGAATGTACAAAAAAAATTCTGTACATCTCACGATATTTATAAACCTCATGAGTCTTCCGGAATACAAAAATTATAAAACACGATGAAAGTTAAATTACAACGAATGCAAATTGTTTGACATAAAATTTAAATCACTGAAACGTGGAATTTCTATACTTATTTATTTGATTAAAAATGCACTTATGATAATTGTACGTATCTTAATCTCCTTTATTAATGGAAAATGCAGAAGTACAAAGCTTAACTAAAACTTGCGAGTATCAGTAAACAAATTGGCGCATGAATGTCGTATTTCCAAAAAACTACAAATTAGTTAGGACCGGATGGACTTTGCCAACCGGAAAGTTATTATTATGGACAATGAAACATATCAACTCTTCTAAGACGTAGGATTTCTAGAAAGCTATGAAGCACTGAATGATAGATAACCCGATGAATGATATTCCAAGAACACGTCTACGTTAATTTACTATAAATTTATCATTTGTCTAGTTACTAAATTTGTTCATTATATCAGGAAAGATTTTTAAGACATATTTTAGCATAAAATACTAAATGTAATATTCTAAACAAAATCAATAAATAATTCAGTAAAAATCAAATATGTATCTTCAAGTTAAGACACAATTTTAACCTTTTGCGACCACAGTTTTTGATTACATACATTTTATGTTAAACTACTGAAAATATTCTAATACTGCTAACTTCAATGAACATATGCTGAAAACTTTCGACGTACACCAGATTGCGCATGCTAAAACGTGTGGACATAAATCTTACTTAAAATTTGCCACAATTAAAACACCTTTCATATAACACACAATAAAAAAAAGAGATAAATTTATTTCTTACATTTGCTTTCTTGGGTGCAGGTGGATCTCTATATGGAGGTGGTGATCTCGCAGATATTTCTCCCCCAACTAGAGTAATAGGTGTTCCATTCGACGGCGATCCTTTACTAATTATTGAACCGCCTCCGGCTACAGATCCACCACTAGTAGGCGTACCTATGGAAGGAGAACTCCCTGTCGATGCTCTCTCATAATCGGTTATTGTTGCCCGAATGCGGCCACTTCCAGGTGAATATGAGACAGTATTATCCGATCTAACAAGTGGTGATGCGCAAGATACGGAAAGAGGTTTTTGTATGTCGGCTGGAACGCTGCAGTTGATATTGTTATTATTCTGTTGTTGATCGTATGTCGATAGAGGTCGTACTTGTGGAATACCTTTTACAACACCCACGTTATTCATTTGTTTGTTTGTATTTGTCGGAGAACTGACAATAAGAAATATGAATTTTTTAATAAAACAAAGAAAAAATTTATAACTGACTTCTTAAAAGTAATTTTTGGTCTCAATAGGATGGTGCTCCAGCAAAGTTCAGCTATAATACCATAGTATTGTTAATCCAAATTCAATGACTCAGCCTTAAGAGGATTATTCGTAAGTACCGAGACTGTATAATATTACAATTTCTAAAATCAATATTGAATGAAATGGGTGAGGAACCAGTAGTAACTTAGCCAACCAAAGATGGAAAAAGTTAGCATGTGAACATATGCCTTGCTGAATGCTTCCAGTAAAAGAGATTGAACTAGTAACATTGCAATCCAGTCTTAGTGAGACCAAGGTAGTTTACACCCCTGTTAGAGGCTAAAGTACTATATGATTAACATTTTAAAAGCAAAATTAGTCAGTTATATAGATTTAGTACTGATGATTTTGAGATTTTGGAATGAATCGGATTTATAGATTATATGCAAGTGTGGTGAATGGGAAATTTCAAGAAAAGATGAAGGAAAAGAGGGTATTATCAAACACGTAGACAGGTTTCGTAAGGAGCAAGGGTACAGCTGATAATATAGTTGCGTTAAATTACATCATTAATAAGGAAGCGAGTGAAGAGAGGTTGTTATATTTGGTGTTCGTTGACTTGAAATCTGCGTTTGATAGATTGGAAAGAGGAAGATTATGGATGAGGATGAAGGAAGTGAGAATATCTGAAGGAATGTGTGAAATATAAAAGAGTTGTATGAGGGAAGTAGGGTAAGAGCGAGAGTGGGAGGAAGTGTGTCAGAATGGTTCAAAGCTGAAAGGGGAATTAGACAAGACAGTCCATTGAGCGCAAGTTTATTTAATATATATGTCACAGATTTGAAGGGAGAGTTAAAGAATGCACAGTCTGGATTCTTGAAGTATGTGTGGAAAGTATAATATTGTATGGAGCAGAAGTATGGGCGGTAAGGGAAAGAGAGGGAACAGAAAGGATGACAATAAAATATTTCAAAAGGATTTTGGGAGTGGATAAGTCGACCCTTAATTGAGATTGTTTTACAGGAAATTAATTTGTATAAGTGCTGGGTAAAGGGAATAAAAAAAATATCAAATATGAAAAAAGGGTAATAGCAGGAGCGGTGGAAAGAATTGTGAGGAAGGTATGTGTGCTATGGAGGACGTGAAAAAGAGAGAAACAGAGAATAAATGAATGAAAGAAAGAAAAAACTATATGAGAGATATGAGTGGTCGATGAAAGAATGGTATGACAGGATGATGGAAGGTGGAGATTGTGGAAAAGGAGTGGAGAGAACTACAAAGGATGTGGAAATGCAAGAAAGGAGAGAGAAGATAAGGGTCAGCCGGTACAATACTAAGTACAAGAAGATAGAAGTAGTAGATTCGAGCCTAGAATATTTGGGGTCAAATAATAGTTTGGAAGACAAGAGGATGGTTGCAAGTAGGTGTGGAAGTATGGAAAGAGGGAATAGATTTTGCATGAGATGGAAGATATTGCAGGGTGTGTTGATGAAGAAATGAAACAGGAATAGTAAAAATAGGATAATAGCAGGGAAAATATGGGAAAAAGTAGAAAATAATCCGCATATCATTTCTTTTCGCTTATATAATGTCATATAATGTAATTTTTTCTAAATTGTAATTAATTTGATGCCAATAAAAGTTTATACAATTTAATTTAGAACAGAATTAAAAGCATCTAATGACCTTAAAAAAATCTACTTACAACTTAACAAATTCATTAGATTTCTCCTCATCTACACTGACATTATTGCAGAAACTCGATGGCCACAAAAGATTTCCTTTATTGATCAAATTCTTTACATCACTCCATTGCAAGATAAATTGAACATCATTTGAATATTCGCCCCATTTTGTTAATAACTAAACAAACAAAAATTTGTCTTAAAAAAGTTGAACTACGAATACATTGAAATACATTCTCTAAATTTTAACAAAAAAAAAACTTACTTTCATGGGATGTTCATGGGGTGGTAACTGTCTTTCATTGTTCCTCCATCGCTCGATTAAAATAAAACGTCCAGACTTCCCCGTAGCATGAGCCAGGGCAAAAACAACGTCCTGAAAAGAAAGTTCATATAGAACGAAGTTCAATTGAAATATGCATTTACAGTAAACTTATACCTGACATGTAGTTTGTTCCGTAACTCCACAAACGATACGCTGAATGCCTTCAACCCATATTTTTAGTTCCATATCTTCAATTAAGTCACAAATAAACGCATAGTTAAAAATTAAACTTTTTTCTTTGAAGTGTTCAATACGTGTTTGATAAACATCTCTTACCTGATTTTGTCTGTGCTTCAAATCATTTCAATTACATTATCGGTATGCATTGAACAATGAATGATTAAAATAGACACAATATCAGATCATTTAAGATTCCTATTAACGTATAATGTAGCAAATCATGGCCTACAATACAAACATACGACAATCCTCAAAATTAATTTATTGATATGCGATTATCTGGTGTTATTGACAATTTATGACAGTTTCATGAAGTTCGTATTAAATGGGTTTAGATTTTGTGCCTAAACTATATCCGGAATTCAAAAGTAAAATAAAAAAAACTGGGCCATACAAAATGAAAACAATGCACGACATTAGTATGGTAAAATACATTAGAATCGACATTTATTTCAGTTCTTTCATTGCTAATAATTTTTTAAGCAAATATTGACTTTTTAAGTGATTGTAATGCTTTATATGTATAAAAAAGCTGTACACACACTGATTACTATGCATATTTAAATAGGCAAGGAATCTAATTCTAGACCAAGCCAATAATATTGCACCAGATAGTTTTATTTATTATAGCACACATATTCTATTCCTATAACTTTTCAATAAACATAGTCTCTCTGACTTAATACATTATAATATTTGTAAATTTCTTTAATGTAGCACTACTTGCAATATTATTTGCAACGAATTGAATTTTTTAAATACTAATATATACTATTTCTAGAAACTAATTTCTTATACCTATTAAAATAAAATTTATTTTTTATTTATTTTACATGCTTATTTATACTCTGCCTATTTCTGTCGTGTAGATTTATCACCGACTATTTGGTTTAACGTCGAGCCTCTGCCATCGATGCTGATAGGTAGGGTAACAGATAATTTCGTCTTTACCAACCTTTATTGATTAACTCTTAAAGAGATCTTTATAGATCGTGTAATATAAAATTTATTACACGATCTTGTTTGATAGCTGTCAATATTTGAATTTAGTTGCAAATTTTTTAGTAGATAGGGGAAAGGAGGGTAAGATGACGATAGGACGCTTAAAAATTCATAAAACTGTTATTTTTCTTCTAACGAAACACAGGCTATTGCGAGGTCATTGACTGATATTAGTACTTTATCAGTCTATATCTACCTACGTCATATTCGTCATCTTATTCTCCGTGGAGGGTAAGATCACGAAATGTGAAGAGTAAGGTGACGAGGTACCTATTTAAGAGAACCAGGTAGGTGTAGATATCAGAAAGTAAACAAATAAAAGTAAAATACATTTATAATGAAAAGAATCCAACATTTATAAAATACATTTGTACAACCACAAATCTATTGGTTTACATTTGCTTCTCGGTTATCCATACCAGTGCATCCAGCGTGAGCCCACTCCTTATATTGAGTACAGTAATACCACAGCTCGTCTTTTCCGCTTTCACTGCAGATCATGCAATCTCTTTCTTCCTCTGAATCATCATCAGTGTCAGCATATTCAATATCTGTTGACGAGTCAGAAGAGTCGTTAAAATTATTTTTCTCTTGATTGATTTTCTAGCTATATAAAGTGTGGGGTTTTTATTCTTTTGTTATAAGTTAAAGTCTTTGTTTCTGTTTTGTTTTACACTTTTCTTCTGCTCTCGTATTTTCCTTTTCCTCTCCTTTTCTAATTTTGAAAATAATGAAAGAAGGCAATTTCTGTCTGGGTTGTTTTGCTTTAACTTCAGCAACAGGTAATGTAGCTAGACCTATATTCAATAAATTATCTCATCCATGAGGGGGTGTTCGAGCAGCTATACCTGATGTAGACAGACCTTGCGTAGTTCGAAGAGGAATTTCTGAAATATCGTTAGACATCCGATCAGATTCTTGGGGTCTTGTTTCTTTTAAAGCAGATTTGGATGACATTTCTGGAATATGTGGTATTTCTTCGAGCTCTGCATTTTCCAAAGTAGATGTAGTTGTAACTTCAGTTGAAATAGGTTTATCTCAATCTGTTGTCAAAGATGCCTCAAAATCAAGTGTGTCAAACACCTGGCTATCAATAGGATTTATGCCAGTGGCTCTAAAGCCACTAAGAGTATTTGGAACAGTTGCTGCTTTTAAGTATGCTTTTCCAAATAGGGTTGACATATCATACAATGTTATAAGACGACCTGTATTACTGGTCAACAAATATTCGCACGCTCGTGAATATGCTGTTTTGAGAGGTCCGTATATTAACACATCCAGAGGTTGCATACGATGACTGGTATGCGCTGGAAAACCAAACAGAGTAATATGATTTTCCCTACACAGTTTAATGGCTTCCAAAGAAACGTGACTGGTGTGATTATCCATTAATAGTAACACGGGATTTTTTTCGTTTGGACGAGCGTATTGCATGAAATGTTCTAAATATTAAAAAAAAAATTCAGATGTCATCCATTCAGGAGCTACTGCCATGGTTCCTTCGGGCGCTCCATTTTTAAGAGCTGGTTGCATCTTTGCTCTTGGAAATATGAGGAACGGTGGTGTACAGTTTCCAATAACATTCCTGCCACAGACAGCAGTAACGTTAACTTCTCTTCCTGCTGAAAAAATCTTAACTGCTCGACGATTGCCTCTTGGAGTTAATACCTTAGGATCTTTGGTAGGTACTGAGAAAAACCCGGTTTCATCTATATTATAAATTTGAGTAGCAGAGTATGAATATTTTTGATGAAGTTCTTTGTAGACTTTAAAGAATGCTTCTAAATAAATTTTGTTAAAAGCCATTAATCTAGCAGCGGAAGTTGCTTCTGGTTTCCAGAGTGATATATTATATTTCTTCATAAACGCTTCTGTAAAGTCTTTACCAACCATTTTCTTAATAGTGTTGAATCTACCGGCAACACCACAATGAACAGCAAAGTCGAATGCAAGTTTTCTAAATTGATCTCTGGTTAAACCAAATGCTCGTTTATCTATATCTCTGACGTATTTTTACAGTTGGTTTAATTGTTTATCCGAAAATGTTGGTTTAAAACGACAACCCTTTTCAAGAAAATTCTGCAATATAAAAGATGCCGTTTATTAAAAAAATTAAAGTAAGTAGGATATACAAGTATTTATTTACCTCATCAGAATATCTTTTAGCATATCTTCTTAGAGTAGCTTTTGGGATATTATATGCTTTTGAGACTGCATTAACACTCAACTGTTGATTTTTTACTTCAGTCAGTGCTCTTTTCATGTTATCTTTCGACTGCCTGTCAGTTTTTCTTTAATATATTTTACCCACATTTATTTAAATCTGAAATTAAAAACATGACCTACTATTAACTTTTAGTTATGTCGGGTAAGATGACGAACCAGTCGTCATCTTAGCCATAAGTGCCATTTTTATTTTTAAAAATCATAAAGTGAAATTTATTATTGCCAACGAATGTTTTTCGTAATTAAGTGATTCGCAAAAGATAGCGGTTTAAAAAAAATCGTCATCTTACCCTCCTTTCCCCTACATGGGCAGCAGATTGTTTTTAATTTTGTTTATAAAAATTAGTGAGTTTATTTTAATTCTGTTTTTTATTGGTATCCCTCAAGCTGCTCAATATCTTTACGGATATTCTTCCGCCGATCTTTAAGAAAGTACACATCGCACAATTTTGTTAGAGTGCTCATTCCCGCCATCTTACAACAAATATACAATTGAGGTACAATAGTCAAAGTGAGGTAAATTCATTGTGTTATAAATTATCTTGCGAGTTATTAGTGACACATAGTTATTTATTCTGAACAACAGTCCATTTTTTTATTGCTTTATTATTAGATGTTGATCAACAGAAGTCAACTGGGCCCCTTTCTTTCTGTCTTTGTCCTTGTCTTGTCCCAGTAATTCCCCCTCCTCGCCTTTCTTCTCCATCTTTCTTCTTCAAAAGTCTTTCAGTCTCAATCATACTCATTGCTTTACCTTTATTCTCTATACTCCTCTCTAACCCTTTACCTTTATTCTCTAACCCTTCTCATGTTCCCTCACCATTCCACCCTTTTCCTTATTTCTTTAATCGCTTTTCCATTATATGTCTTCCCCTTCCACCCTGCCCCATGCATCTCCTCAAATTCTCTCCCATCAATACCTGTTGTCCCGCTCGTCAGTACCACACCTGAACCTCGCAATCATCCTTTTCTCTTTCATGCTCATTCCGGATCTTAAATACTCCGCCAATCCCTCTTCTACTCGTATCTAGTATTACCTACCCCTCTTTAGCCTTTAATTTCTCTCTTGCATCTCCACAACCAACAACATCTCAACAACTTCGTTGGCCACTTCTTCGCCTTCTAATTGACCACCCAATTCTTTCATACATCTTCCTTCTATTTTCTAACCACTTATTTCTACAACCCTCTACTTCATTCTCTTTCAATCCCAATAAATACATTTTCTTAGCCATTCTCCTTTCTTCGTCAATCCAAACTTTTCTCTCAAAGTTCGCCATCTTTCTAATTTCTGTTGACCAACATCTATTTCTTCCGCTTTATTAATAATATTATTTATATTCACTAATATGCTCTAAAACATTATTTCCTAGTTTTATATCAGTTTCTATATTGTTTGCTTGCCCAATCTACATTACTTTGCACTTATTTATAATTAGATTTAGCCTATTTTCTCACAACCATTGCTCAACACATTTTAGGTCTTCATTTAGCACATTCGATACTTCATCTATAGTGTTCCCATGATAATACAGGGCAGTATCACCAACAAAAAGTTTTATTTCACATTTTCCACAAGATGTTATTATAACGTTTATGTATACTAAAAGCAGAAATGGTTTTTTTTCTATTGGTCAGTTAGCATTGAAACCCCTGACCACCCAATCCATACTTTTGGAGCTTCTTCAACAATAAATTTCTATCCACAGTTTTAGATGCTCGTAACAAATCCAGGAAAACTACTGCTGTAACTTCATTGTCGTCAAGACTGTCTCTCCAATCGAACACTCCACCTGTATCGCAGTTTTACAAAAGTGGTTTAATCTAAGTCTGATTGGTTGCTGTCTGACTAATAGGTTGTTATGCTCAAAAAAATCCCGTAATTGGTGGATAATCGCAAGGTCTAAGATTTTCTCGATAGCTGGCAGCAAATTTATAGGTCGATGTTCTTCCCCCTTCCTTGTTCGGGACTAGGATTATTTCTGAAGTTTTTGCTTCTTCTGGAAAGTTCCAAATTGCAAACAATTATTAAGTTGATTCAACAATGGATATCCAATTATTTGTTTATCATATTGTTTATGTGAATAAAAGTATATTGATTCAAATAGAGAATCTATTCGCAAAGTTGCGAATAGAATTTTTATTTAATTCATTGTATTCTTATCTCTTTTAATGTCTTTTTAAGGGAAGGGTGACTTAAAAGATATATGTTTATTGCTAAAATTGTTTTGTTTATTAGAGCTTTGTGATATTGCACTGACAGTAGATACATTTATTTAAAAAACTTGCAGTAAACACAAAAGTTAAATATTAAGATATTTATAAACTAAAATCTACTTCTGCAACTAAAAACTAAGAGGTAATAACGGCCCGCTATTATTACTATTTTCCTCAAAATACACTATCAGGGATGCATCATCTACTTTACAACGGCCATTAAATTGTTTCGACATTATTTTATAAGTTGTGAAACAAATAGTTGCTTTTTAAAACAATAATAAATAACAAATATTAAAAAGCGCAGGGTAATATATGATATTATGTCATAATAATTCTGTCAGTTTGTTTGGCAAACTCAAAGAAAAATGTTATCGTCATTCTATTAACAGCATTAAAACATAGGCAACATTTGTAAGCTATCCGCACAGCTACCAACTCTTCATTGCCCGCAAAATTTAAATTACAACTTCAGCCTACAGGTCACTAGTGTGGCACTACCGGTCACTAGTGTGATTACATATTAATGACGTAAATTGGTTTTAATTTTGTTTGCCCTTTAATTCATTGTACCTCATGTAGAATTTAAAAGCTTCGTACAGTAGGGTGCTAATCTTCCTTTACTCAAATATTAAATTAATATAGACATAAAATGTTTATTACTTATTGTATTGTTTATGCTTTATTTATTTGGTCTCTCTTCTTACATATGTCTAAGCCATATCTCGAAATTTATTGTAAGTAGCCGAAGGTTACAAATGAATTAACTCCCGAAGAGAAGTAATTCTGAGGGAGATAATTCATCACAGTACTTAATCATTAATTTTATCAGTATTATTAACTATCAAAATATTATTTATCAAAAACCCTTACCTAATTCATCAAAATGTAAAATCAGAATAAAAACTCAGTACTTATAAACATAAAGCATTTATAAAGTAAACTGTTAAAACCAGCTACTACCAGAAACTATTTTCTGGCTAAAGAGCTTAGCAATTTACTAATAGGTTCTATTAAAATACAAATATTATCTATGATATATTAAAATATTAAATAAAAAACTTAGTTTTATTTCATAAGTACACGACTACGATGGATAGCATATTTTTGTAAAATATAAGCACTAAATTAAAAAAATTAAGTATAACATGTGCTTTTTCTAATTTTCTGCACGTACTAATCTGGATAAAATCAGCCTAATAATATTTTTATTTCAATAATCGTTTATGGAATATTGATTCTTGTTCGGACCATATGTATGCACTCTTTTTAAGCATTGTACTTACAACAACTTCACTCTATTTGTTTCCGTTTTATATACGGACATACAAAAATCAATTACAGGATCATATTTTATTTACTTGAAATGCATCTTCATATTTAGTTAAAATTTTAAAAGTAGACAACCAAAAAGTAGTCTTTAAAAGTGAATAATAAAACGTGGCCAATAAAAAACTAACCTTTGATTAAAAATGTATATATAAATTCCAACAATTATATTAACATAAACATTTTTATTAAAATTTATGATGTTCAAGTAGCAACGGCCCAAGTATAGTATTAATATATGAATAAAGCTTTTCGCATTTACTTTTTGTGTTGACGTCATTACTACTGCCCCATATTATAATTCCATTAACGTTATATGCGTAAAATGTTATAATAGCATTCCGAATATCATCCTTCAAAAAGAAAATTACAAATATTAGAAACAATATATTTTCCAATTTTGTTTTTCTGTTTTATGATACCTTGCTCAGAAAATTTCCAGTGTCTTGATATTTGAATGAAAAATATGGAAAAACCTTCTTACGCGGTCCATAGGCTTTATTTAATCGTTTAGTTTCCTTAAGTCTGCCCTCAATCATTTGTACTTTTTCCATTGCATTTAATTTATTCTGAGATAAATATAGCGAAGGGTGTAAATTGTTACTTTCTTTGAAAAGCCATGACATTCTGGAAACAATTTTCATTCCATTACGTTAAATCAGATTTATAGCATTTTTCATAGCTTACCGATCATTTTCAAGTTTAACCTCAAAAGAACAATCAGTAATCTTTAAACCATTCATCATATTGAAACAATAAGGATATGCGTAATAGGCCCAGGTTGCATTTGATCGTAAGCTTTTTGCAAAATATAAAGTTTTTTCCATGAATAAACGACCGTATTTTTCAAATCTACAAAAATCCGTTAATTTTGAATTTGGGAATAGAATTTTCTTTAGTTTTCAAGAAAGTTGTATAATATAGTGAAAATATTATTTTGGTACCTTCTGATGGCTTCTTTCTGAAGATCGGGTTGTGGCCAAAATGGATGTCGTTTGCGTTCGATTTCGATCGAAAAATTCTTGTACGGTGCCATTCTGCCCCAATTTTGACGAAAGATGGGTCTCCAGCTTTCAAAGTCAATAACTGCAATTCCTAAAATCAGCTTGGAAAAACAAAACCCCGCAAATAAAACATATTACTACATTAAAAAAATTATTATACTTTTACTATAGCAGAAAAGTCAAATAGTGTTAGAAAAAATTCAAATGTGCCTGAGTTCTGAGATACATATTTGAATTTACAAAAATCGGGACAAAAATGAACTTTTTCTTTTGTTAAGTAAACAAAGCTTTGAATTTTGGAAGAAACGAAAGTGTTGGAGTAATTACGAATTGCTTGAAAATCATACAAGAATTTCGCGTTTAGCCTAAGTTTGATAACTTGTAGACGCTCAAAATCAATATTCACAGTTTTATCATTCTTGTTTCTCTGTGTTATTGTGGTTTGGAATAGACATGATTCTTACTTGAAACAAAGTGATCCAATCTCTAAAAATTACTTTCGAGATTATCACTTATTTGCAAGAGAAATAATCTTACATTAACGACAGCGGATAAGGTGAATATGTTAGTAACACTGAACCATGCTGCCATGCTGACTATATTTATTTTATAGAGAAATCCTTGAACACCTAACAGTTTTTAATTATTAAGTCAGGCCCTTTGGCAAAGAGTCGAAAACATCTTTCTAATATATTGACAAACACCACAGATCACTATAAGAACCGTAAATGAAAAATACCATCGAATTTCAAAATATCGTCACTCTACTCTTTGCCAAAGACACACAAAATGGAGAACTTAAAATTAATCACATCAAATAATCTAAATCTAACATTTCGTCCAGTGGTCAGTTCCATAGGGAGCTTGACCTATAATATTTCAAAGTAGTTGGACGACCTAAAAGTCTCATTAAGTTTAAGAATATTCACACTATTAAGAATTCATTCGAACTGGTGAATGATCTAAAGGAAGTTGGATTTAAGCGCAAACTTGAAATGGGACGAGCATATATGTCCCATTCTTTAATACGAGCTAATTCTTTAATATAATAACGAAGAAAGCATTTCCCAATATAAAATCTAATGCTTTTTTAACTATTTACAAATCATATATTCGTCTTATATTGGAATATGCTCACCTGATTTGGAATCCGTATTTCATGAAAGACATAGAGACTCTAGAACATGTACAGAGAAGAGCAACCAAACTACCAGAAGAGAGATTAGCGTTCCTCAAGCTTCCATCCCTAGTAGAACGAAGAACTCGCTGAAACCTGATAGAAACCTATAAGATATTAAACGGTTACTACAGCTGTAATTTAGAGTGCATATCCTGGAGGAACACAAACACATGCTTGCGTGGCTACAGCCTCAAACTAAGAACTTAACTCTGTCGATGCAATCCAAGGAAAGACTTTATCACCAACAGAATAGTACCACATAGGAACTCTTTGCCAGAAGACTTTGTTAATGCCACATCGAAACACACGTTTAAGAACGGATTGGACTGTATATAGTGCGTGATTAAAAGAATATTGCAGCTCTCATCAACTCTTTTGCCTACACTGTAATAAAAATACTAATACTATATTCTTTCTAATTGTTGAATGTGGGATCCCTAGTGTACAGAAATTCTTAGTTGAGTCATTACTCACTAGATCTACGATGTAGTACAATGCTACGATATTTATGAATTAATTAATTGTACATAACAAATCGAGTTTTAATACTTTAT